>JAQGBH010000397.1:0-53119 GCA_034698265.1 Sminthurinus aureus | reverse complement strand
GAAGTAAAAAGTAAAAGTATATTTAAGTACTTTTGTATTACATATAATATATTAATCTAAACTTTCTCTCCGACAAAAATGATCTCTGTCTATATTAATATTGGAATATTATATATATATAATATATATATATATATCTTTTAAACATCCATCTGTTTTAATAAATAAAAACATATAACAATAACAAACTCTATACTGTACAATAAATATTTAGGTAATCTAAGATGGAATCTAATAAAATAATAAAACAATCTGTATTAAATATATTATACATATATAGTATATAGTGAGGGTCTTTTACTACGCTCTGTCATTATTTTTCAAGAATATATGTATAATATATATTTAATTAATATGTAAGACAGGTTTTGTCTAATAATAACTTAAAACTTAAAATGTCAATAGTCAACAATACATTAGACAGTTAGGGTGCAGTTTCTACAATACAATTTTATGTTGTGTAACATTTTTTTAAATTTTCCGACGACTATTTTTTCTTAGGTACTAGATTGTATGTGTATAATATATTTTATTTGCTACATGTTTAACGTTTTGTGCTTATAATATTATGTATTTTTTGTCATTATCAATTGTAGCCAACACTGTTGTTGACTTTGTATTATACTAATGACCACTGACATTAGGCTGGGGTTCTGTGGTCATAGATGACAAATGACGACGAATAGGTATATTATGTATATACTCATCTCTTATTGCTTCTACCGTCAATAATATATATCTTCTGCTATTGTTCATTATTCATTTCTCCTTATTTAGTATTTTATATTAGTTAGGTAACATGTGTACAAGTATCATAATATTAATATGTTTTTAACATTTTATCAACACAAAATGATCACGTTTTTCATTGTCGACCATTAGTCGACTACGAATTGTTTGCTCCTGGATTGAAGCATTACCAATACATATATATTCTTAACTCTAATATACATAGATTGGTCATCAATCGATCGTGATGACTATATAGAATCACTTATTTAACAACATGAGTGAACTATAAGACAGACACAGACATTTTACAGAAAGATAATACATAGATATAGACAAAGACGGCAAGAAACTGAACACAGACAGCTCTCGTGCCTCGGCTTGTATCATATTTTATTTTATTTTATTTTTGTGTATTATGCATTGTGCATCATGTATTACATATGTACTGCATAGCCAAAAATAATGTACATTATTTTTTTAAGTACTTTAATCTTTAATGTTTTCTAGTATATTTGTAGCTTCTGTATTTTATCAATAGCATCAGCATTAATCATTGTACGTGTGTATAATGTATATAACATGTGTGTGCGGGTGCAATTTTCTGACTTTCCCCACTTTCTCTACTCATTATTCAGAATACACATACCTAGATACATTTGTAGGATTGTGTGGTGTGTGTATAAACACATATTTTGTATTTAGTAATTTTTCAGGATTCAGAACATGTTATGAGTATTAAAAAATCACACTCTGAGTCAAGTTTTTTTATGTATTTCAGTATCAAGAAATTATATAATATATATAATGAACATTGAAGAAAGTGGAAATTGACACCTTTTTCCTTTTTTCCTGGATTTGGGTTGGACGTCTGTTGACTTTTAAAACGAATATTATTTTGGATATATAGTTACTTGTTTTAAGACATTTTATTAGGTGTATTGTATTTTCTAAGCTATCATATAGATTATAGATCTTGGATCTTCAACAGTAGATAAAATAGCGAATGTGATCGTCAACATTTGTGGTTTGTGTTATAATATATTTTGTGATTGCCTCACGACTCACGACTGTCGACTGCCAACATGTTAATGTGTAGTGCACATTGCACATGTATATTATATATATATATATATATATATATTATACGACGTGCACTATGCACATATTATTTATTTTACTTTATATATAGTTTATTATTTTATTCCGTTTCGCATTATACTTATAGGGTTTAGAATTTAGAGTCTAGCTCTTTTGTTTGTTTGGAATTTCGAAGGATAACGAATAACAAGGAAAGAATGAAATAATAATATGCCGCAAGGAAAGGAATAATTCTCTCGAGAATCAAGAATATTCAAGAATCTTGATCTTTATAGCACATACGTATTTTCTTAATTAATTAATTGATTAAGATTGATTTAAGAAAAGTAGATGTTAAAAGGTTGCGGCGACACGATAAATTCCCGTATAGCCACATAGGCGAGCTCTCAAGGCGGGTAGAAGCTGAGCTGCAGAATTTACATTGTCCCTAGTGTAAACAAACACATAATGAATTATGATTTATGAGTCACAATAATTTAACTAAAGCATATTCATTCACATTTATAAGGGGATCGTAAAACATTAGAGCTTTTCCCAATGGCATTTTTGGCGATATAAGTACACAAAATATTATACAACATGCAACAAAGTACAGCTGTAATACTTTATTAATAAATTAAATTTGACAGTTAAATTTTAAATTGACTTACAAAAAGTTGGCACATTCACAAAGGAGCAGGTATAACTTGTCACCACGGACAGCAGAAGACTTATGCAGTGTGATTCTTTTTAATCCACAGCTTTGGATCAAGAATAAAAAAATAAGAAATAAATCTTTTATTATTCCAAATTCCAATACAAATTTTAATCATACAACACATATTATACATGTAGTCGATGATTTACTTTATTATCCTTTACTGAATATATGTACCTTTTTGGTAGTTGGCGGTACAGCGTTCGAGCACCAGTCCAGTATAACCAGTTTCTTTCTAGTTTTTCTCGATCGTCACCGTCAAAGACACGGAAAATGGAAACAATGTAACCCGTAGTAGGTCTCGGCCCTGGAGATTTCTTGGCAGCAATATCAGCAGCAGGACGTGCAATGGTGGCGACCTAAAAAAGTAGGTTAAGATGTAAGATTTAAAATGCAAGTTGGTAAATAGTTTATGCATTTTAATAAGGATTCTCATGATACATAAAATCCATAATCATCATCGTTATTATTATCCCTGTCATTACAAATTACAAGGTCATCATCTAAATTAAGCACAATGTACAATGTACATGTGTTTAATTTGATGTAAGTATTATGTAAATATTTGAACTCGTAATTCACATCAAATATGTAAAAGGTAATAATAATTGGTTTTAAACGTGAGAGTACGAATTAAGGACGAATATGTACAATGTACACAATATACAACTCACCTCACGGCATAAATGGAAGAAGTGATCCCCACAATATCCAATGCTGCTCGGGTCAAAAGTGTCTAAGGCGTTTTTTCGGGCAGTTTCAACAAAGTCACTGGCATCCGTCCGAAGTTTCGGCACCACGTACATTGCCATTAGTGGAAAGTCAGCTAAAAGATAGGACAAGGAGAAAAAATAGAAAAAAACAGACACATGTAGTAGAGCGTGGAATGGAGTATCATGTATCAAGTGTACTATCTAGCATCTAGTATCTGTCTACTCCCTTTCCTACCAACTACCAACATTAGATTTCATAGCGTGGCTCAATCTCCAGTTCCAGTTTCAGTTACAACAGTGACATTCTCCACTCTACACTCTTTACTCTGTACTTTCTACTTTGTACTTTGACTTTCTATCTTCATCCTGCCTCTTGTCATCATATCATATCATCCAAGGCTGTGGAGTTCTAGTCATAGCATTGCTATCGTTATCACTAGTAAGTTGCACAGTGTACAGTGTACAGTTCAAAGTAATCGGTTTGAAAATATATCACCCTATAAAAATGTTGAATACTGTAGGCACTAGGCACTAGGCAGTCGGCACTTGGTACTGTGAGAATATAGAATGTAGAATGTAGAATCAAGTTGAATCTAGTCTAGTCACGTCATGTCATAAGATAAGATGACATGCGAATCATAATGATGGAATCATCACAGTCAACCAAAAGCATCCACCGTCTACATTCTACAGTGTACAATGTACAATCTACCAACCTGAATCAAACCAAAAGATAAATTTACAGAGAAAGTCTCATCCTCATTTTCTCAATTCTCAATGCTCAATTCCCAATTCCCAGCTCCCAGTTGACGAGAGCTCACTCGTCCCTTTTTTTACATCATAGATCATAGATATTCTCCTTATCTTCAGAATTTAGGTATATATTACAGATTTTTCAAATTTCATATATTTTCTTGTCTATTTTTAAAATGATCAACAATGAAGAATCATCGGATTCATGAATTTTAAGGAGTTTTGAGTTTCGAGTTTCGAGTTCTGTCACAGATTTGATATTTGATATTTGGTATTTGTCAGTATTATTGATACAAAAAGAAATAAGATATGAATATCAGAGGAATGAAAAGAATTCCAAATTCATAGTACAGGTAAAAATGTGTACTACCAACTTCCAACCAGCAACCTAGCAACAACCAAGAACCAGGAACCAGAATTATTCTTCATAAATCAGTATCATAATATTACTGCCTATAGTAAATTTATAGTGCTTCTTTTATGGAGGAACACTATAGGGAAAAGATGAAACTCTGGTAGAAAAATTTATACATTTTTCATATTTCAAATCAAACCATCTTCGAAGACAGCTGTTTATACTGATATTTCATGAATATTAATCTCCCTTCATCAGCATCAGCGCTCTTTTATTCACGTCTTTCTTTCTTTATGCCTTTTTTCTCCATTCTCCATTCTTCCGGAATTGCAGATATGCAGGAGGAAAACTCGGAGAAAAATTAGACAAAAGCAGCACACTTATTCTTTTTCTTTATTTCTTTATTTCTCACTCCAACGCCTTCATTTTCCATTTTCTATTTTCTAGTTTCCAATCAACACTCAACACACGCCGTGCACATCTGCCGTCTGACATATCTGAAATCTGGAATCTCAAAACCACAAACCCCACGATATTATTTCCATCACCGCTTTCTTTTATCTTTTGTAGATATACATTAGTTTCCATTTTCCTCTTTTTAAAAGATACAATGGAAAAATAAAAGGCGTCTTTGCCATTTCCGTCTTTTTCTTATTCTTTGTTTCATTATGATCAGCATTGAAATTGAAACAATCACTACAATAGATACTAGACACTAGACACTAGACACTAGGAAAAAAATGGGAAAAGAGGTATTGTTTGTAAATTGTAGATTGTAGATTTTAGATAAAATCCAGGATGCACATTGAGTATGAATGTGGAGCCGTTGGAACATGATCAATGATGATGTATCATGTTATTTATGTGGAAGGTTGGAGTTTTTAAAATGTAAGATGCGGAATTAATGTAGGTAAAAATTTGGTGAGGATAAAATGATGTATGTTTCTGATCATCTGGAGTCTAGAGTCTAGAGTCTGGATGGTTTTGACTGTCATAATTTATAATCTTGACAGTATATTATTCAAAAATCCCATTAATTTGATCCAGAACTCGAGCGAGTCTGGAGTCTGAAGTCTGGAGTCTGGAGTTTTGAGTTTAAAGGAATTAAATTATTGTAGAATATTTTACTATTATTGGTACAAAAATAGAATTAAGAAAGCATTCGGACCGAGCTTGACAATCCCAAATGAATGAATTTCTGGAATCTGGAATCTAAAAGAGATTCTGTGTTTCCTTTTTTCTATTCCTTGAACAGGGATTAGAAATTCTCTTTCATGTATAGCATAAAATATAAAATATGGCGTAGATTTAAAATGAATGAATCATCATCATGAAACTGAAACTGAAAATGAATTAGTTTTAAAACGGGTAGACGGTGGGTAAAAGGTGGAAAATGTGAGGCATAAACACGTGCCTAATTCATTAGAAAATAAGGAGGGTCATCATGTCATGTCATTTCGTAGCATGTCATAAATGGGTATATGGTAAATGGTAGATGGTAAATGATGTACAAAATACCACAAACACATCTAAGAAAAAGTCCAGTAGAGTTCCAGAGTTCCAGAACATAGAACACAGAGCAGCCCCAAGTCTCAAGTCTCAAGTCTCAAAAGCTTTTTTATTGCTCTTTCTGGGATTGTGAAGATTATGCAGACTTTTTCTGTCATTTCCCTTCTCCTTCCAGCACATTCTAATCTTTTCCAAGTATGTATCATGTATAATGTACACTGTACACTGTACATTGTACATACATAATACATAATGTGTAATATTTCCGCCATTTCCCATTCCCCATTTTCCATATTAATCTAATGTCCAATGGGTAATGCTTTTTGCCCATTGCCTTAGATCTCAGATCCGAGTTGAGTCGAGCTGAGTCGAGCTGAGCTGAGCTGAGTTGGACTTGGACTGGAATTTTCACTTTTTCTCTTAATCTGTTCTTACCTCATACCTTATACCTCATATTTTCTCTCGTCTTTTTCTTTTCCGTTTCCTTTTCCTTTTCTCAGTCTTCAACTGAACACTGAACAAAACGTGAACAACAATAGGGAAACATAAGAAAAGTTGTGTGTATAAATTTTTTACTTTGATATCTATAAAATATTAAAGTACGGTATTTCTTATTTCTCTTTTTGTTACGGAAATATGGAAATTTGCCATGAAAACTGGAAACTGAAAACCTAACTTAACCGCTGGAGGAAGTACATACAATACAAAATGTACAATATACAAACGGATAACGATGGCGAGGATTTCCTTTTTTTTCTCAACATTTTAAGAGATTAACAATGACCTGAGTAAAAAGTAAAAGTAAAAACCTTGATGCCCGCGTCCACTGTTCTGTCCTATCTTTTTCCACATTCAAAAATTACACAGATAATATTTATTTCTCTAAGGATTTAACCCTTTTTCTTTTTTTCTTTCCTTATTTCCCATCTCTTTTATCATGTTTAGTTTTTAGTGCAACTTGCACTTTTATAGTTTTTACAGTCCAGTCTTAAGGCTCTGGACTCTGGATTTTAGATTCTAGAATCTATATGTATTTAAATACCAAATTTAGTGAATAATTTATGACTGATTTGCGAGTGGCGTGCCATGCCGTGTCGACGCTTGACGATTGACGATTGACGACCGACGGTCCAAGAAAAAAGGGTGTTAAAATCCTGTTTGCAGAATTTAGATTTGATCTAGATCTAGATCTAGATTCTAGATTCGGCTTTGAATTTGCCTTTGGCTTTGATTTGGGACTCTGTAGGATTTTGGTGTTTAGGTAAATGGATGGGAGTTTATTAATCAATCAATCACTTTTGAAATGAGGTGTGTGCACCGTGTGCCGTGTGCCGTCTGTAACCAGTAACCAGAAACCAGAAGGTTGAAAGTTGGTGAGCGGTTGACATTAGACATTAGACGTTAGACATTAGTAGTTTGCATTTTACGCCCTGACATGTGAAAAGAAACTGAATTCACAGTACAATGTTGTTACAGCTACAACATTAGCATTTTAGCATTTTAGCACTAGCATTAGCATTAGTAGCTCAAGTGGCCATGGAAACTGCCAACCCTAAACCGTAAACCGTAAACCGTAAACGGGTCATCGTCAAGGATCTATGAATTCAAATAGCCCAGGTTTCTCCATTTTCATTTGAGAATTTGAGAATTTGAGAATCAGTGGTGGATGTCGGAGAGTAGAAAGTGGAGTCGAACTGCATCGATTAAGTAATTAATTTCCCATTTATATTCTTCAAGATTCAAGAGTTGATGGAAAAACGGAGGACGGAGAAGGGGAAACGGGAGACGGAAGTGTGGAAAAATGAGCGGATTTCATCCCATTGGACTTGCAATCTACAACCTACAACCTAGAATCTACAATCCACAATCCAAAATTCAAATCTAATGTAATCATCAACTTCTTCCTCCAGAGTTTCAGCCAAGAAATAGGGAGAAGCAGAATGAAAATGAGAATGAGAATCAGAACCGGAACCAGAACCACAACCAGAAATAGAACGAGAAGCAGGAGTAGAAGTGAAATATATACCTGTAGATTGTAGATTGGAAATCTATCTTCATTTACATGTTTGTACGATGCTAATAGATATTAGATATTATGTGCATATTTTCCAAGTTTGTTGGTCGGCAGTTTGTTTTGAGCTTTGAGTCTTGAGAGTTGAGAGTTTAGAGTTTAGAGTTTACGCACTTTTCTCAAGTCAAATTATCCTTTTAGTTTTTGGCTCCATTTCAAAGATTCAAAGACTCAAAGACTCAAAGGCAGAGTATGTATAGATTATACATTATACATGCATGGAAAAGGAAGGTATAAAACTACACATAACGTAGCTTCTCTTGTGTATTTTATACATATACAAATGCATTCCAGGCTCTAGAATCTAGACTATAGAATCTAGAATCTAGATGCTACACCCAAGATTTAAAACGAGAGTCTCGAGACTCGAGACTCTGTAGACTCTAGTCGATCCAGATTGCACATAAAAAGTCCAAAGTAATTATACAGATCGTGAAGAAAGTGAGGAAAGAGAGAGGGAAAAGCTGTTAGAATGGATAAAATGAGTCCCATTAAAAAGTGAAGAATGTTCAGCGGCGGAAAACCCACTGGCATACTAACTTTCACTCACTCCCTAAGTAACCAACTATCATACAAAATACACTCTACACCGTACAGTCTACAGTCTACAGTCTACAGTCTACAGTCTAGAATCTGCACTGTAGTCTGTAGTGAATTAGGGAATGGTCGAGCCCTGGTTGTGGGAAATGGATGTCATGAGTAAAAACACGTAATGGGTTCCACACGACCCAAACTTCATCTTTATGACTCTGTCGGCTATTTGTCTGTCTTCATATGAGCGTGAGTATTGAGTATGAGCGTGTGTGGGTCTGGGTCTTGATCTGGGTTTGTGTTCTTGTGTGAGGAAATCATAAAACTTGTCTATTTTCCATTCTCCGTTCTCCATCCTTTCTTTTCTTCTCTTCTCACTTCTCACTTGCACTTGTTTTCTATACGCACTTTTTAAAAGAAGGAGAACGATAACGAACCAAGAAAACCAAGATAGTCTCGCCCTCCTTTCTCATGTACACAAAAAGCGACAAGGGACAAGGGACAACGACAACGACAACCAGTATTTTTATGCAGGTAAAATATCCGCGTTATATGTAATGAGAGAGATTTTATCACCTGCATTTTCCTAGGTACTAGGTTACTACATTACACATTTACATTTTTCTACCACCTTTATTCATCTTCATTACTTTGGACAGGCTCCATTAAAATTTTAAAGAGTGACCTTTCTTCTTGTACATTTTCTTTTACATTTTCTCTCTCTCTTTACCTTGCTTTTGCACTTTGTAATTTTTAGATACATGGAGAAAACAGAGTGTTGTTTTTGTTCTTGTTCTTGTTCTTGGGTTTTATGATACTTTATGAAATTTCTCCGGTAGTCATCAAAGTGTTGAAAGTGTTGAGCGTTGGGCATGAATCGCTTTTCCTTTCTCTTTTCCTTTGCTCCAAGGCAATCACCATTATCCAAGTATGGGGTATGGAGTATAGAGTGTAGAGTATGGAAATGGTTCGATGGACAATTAAGTGCTCTTACACACTAACACTCTTTCACTCCTCGTCCATTTTCTAATATAGTTTCCATGGAAAAATGCAAAGAAAACTAAGACCCGAGAGAGAAGCTACTGGTTACTGGTACTTTCATTCTTCTCCATTTCCCATTCATTTTATGGAGATTGTGATGATTATGCAATGAAATAACGAGCAGATTGTTTTTTGACACAGTTTAATTTTCTTGAATGAGCTGAAAGAGTTATTTGTTTAGATGGCGACTGGAGACTGGAGACTAGAGACTGGAGAATGGAGACTAGAGACTGGAGACTGGAGACTAGAGACTGGAGAATGGAAAAGAGGAAAGAGAAAAGCCATTCACCATTCTGAGAATTGAGAATGGCATTCTCTTCTCATGAGGGCAGAAACTGGTTGTTATAAGGAAAAGAAGGTGGTGATGACGATGAGAATGACGATGAGGATCATGATGGTGGTCCAATAAAAAGCTAGAATAACTCAGTCCTTGCATACAGTGTACACTGTACATTGTACAATGTGCAGACTTTCAGCTCCCATTCTCATTCTCATTCTTCTACATTCTACATACACTTTCTCATTCCCTCACATAAAAAACCCCATTGTGCACTGACATTTATTACTACTCAACTTTTAAGCTCACTCATTCCCAACAAGAGTAAACGGTTATTTCCCTCTTTACAAATTCTACATTCTACATTTTACATTTCCACTCACCGTCCTCAATACTCAATACTCGATTCTACACTCTAAACTCTAAACTGTAAACTGAACACTCTATATTCTATTTGCGTTCATTCTCATCCTCTTTTCTTTTGTTTTCGTCGATCCAGGATTGAGAATGGAGAATTGGGAAAAAAGAACATTTTCTCCGGAATTGGGTAAAAAAGAACCAAGACACAAGACACTGAAAATTGACAATTGTTGAAATAAACAAAAGGAACAGACAGAAAGAAGGCGGCGCACTTTGTGTAAAAAGTAGAAACAATGGGTGGCTTTCCAATAATTTTTCTATTGAAAAATGGAATAGAAATGTGCAAGGGAAAAAACACAAAGGACAAAACAGTGAAGAGTGAGAAAAGGACAAACATTGAAAATTGGCAGTTGAAAGAAAAGGAAAAAAATGGTTTGTTCGCCTTTTGAAAATTTGAACACAATTAATAATTGAATTAAAATGCATGAAAATGCTCGAAAATTTGCCTATTTTGTCTATTGTTGAAAAGCGAAGAGAGAAAGTAGAAATGGATAATAAGAATGGATAATGTGTGTGATGGTTCGTGTGTGGTATTTAATGTGAAAAATGGATATGATTTCAATCCTCCATGTAAAAAAATCAATTTAGATGGCATAATCAGAAATTCTCTGTGTCTAGTGTCTAGTGTCTACATAGTTTATCTAGCTTTTAAAAGTTTTCAAGCCTCCTTTCTCCTTTACTTTCAGAGGAAACTTTTCTTTTAGAAAAATTGACTTTTGACAATTGACAAGAAAAGAAAATGGTAGAGGTCCTTTTTTCCACCTTCTATGTATCTACAATCTACATTCTACATTCTACATTCTACAATTCACATGAACATGTCTACATATAGTCTGTATAAATGTAGGCGGTAGAATGTAGGCATAGCCCATAGTTGACAAAAGACTACACATTACACATGTTCATGGTTCACATTCATGTTCCTGTTCATGTTCAGTGTTCAGTGTTCAGTCTACAGTGTTGGTTGTGAATCAGGGGAGACATTTTGAGAAAAACTCACAAAAGATACTCAATACTCAACTGAGCCCAGCGTACAGAATGAGAATGAGTAGGAAAATGTAGAATGAAGAAAGTACAATGTAAAATGTACAATGTACATGAATGCAGAAACGAGGAGAAAGAGTCAGCGAAGCATCACAAATTCACATCACATCGATTTCTTTTTTTTCACTGTACTTTGATTGATATGAACTCGGTTCAATTTTTTAAATGCCAGCAGCACCAACCAGCCACAGTGACAAGGACACTGTGCTGTGGCTCTGTCCAATAGTACCAAAATATCCAAGATATCTACAATCTACAATCTACTTTCTAGATTCTAGACTCTCTCGGGATTCTTCCTCCTACATCCAAAATTCAACATCCGACATTCAACATTCAAATGGTGTAGAGTGTAGAGTGTAGAGTGTATCTGGATTGGAGATGGTCACATGCCGAATGCCAAACGCTAGACGTTCTACCCCTTATTCCGTATTTTCAAAATAGAGCTCTTACTCACGTCTTCTCACGTTCATCCATTTGTAAAATGGGATGGGAAATGTCGCGAGTGGTGCACTGTATAATTTACACGGTACAATCTACAACCTACAACGTGTACATTGTACATTGTACAGTGTACAGAAGACTTGATGGAAAGCATACTTTCTTCTCTATAGAAACCAGAAACCAGAAACCAGCAAGGAGAGTGGAGAGTGAAGAGTGAAGGTGAGAGAACCATTGAACCACAACCAAACCAAACCAAACCACCTCATCTCACCTCATCTCATCTCGTCCCAGCTCATCATCTTGTCTGAAGAAAATGATTGTGGCATGTTAAAATATTTACCATTTCAGGGTTTCAATCTATCGACAATTGTATTGTATTACATACATTGTATTTTCTAGTTTATTGTATTGTATTGTATGGTATTATATTATGCTACACACAACACACAACACACAACACTCTACACTGTGGGTGTCTCTGAGAATTCCGTGGTATTTTTGCATTCCTCAATCCAATTCCACTCAACACTCAAAACTCAAAACTCAAATCAACTCGAGGATGTCAACAAGAGGAAGGAGAAGAGTGGGATTCTTAGAATGATTCTCTTCGCCTCCCATCTCCACCAAAAGATACAGTAAAGAGAAGCGTGTAGATTGTAGACTGTAGACTGTAGAATGTGGATTGTAGACCCCAGGACTTTTCTCATCACATCATACTGAGACTGATACAAGTACAAATAGAAGTACGACCGCAAATATTTACGAGAGAACCTCAATGCAAATTCAAATGCAAATTCAAATTCAAATTCAATGCAAATAGATGGATGGGAAGGATACTTCCATCGTTGATATTAGGTACATGATATGAAAATAGGGCACTTTCCTTTACTATTCTGCGCTGTCTGTCTATGTACTTTGGTTGGTATTTTGGAATTCTTCTATGCTCTGTTGTGTTCTTTCTGACGATGTGGGTCTAGAGTCTAGAATCTAGAGTCTAGAGTCTAGGATCTGGGGTCTGGGTGAAAGCACTGAGTTGTGGTTGTCTGAACATTCTTCTTGTTCTTCCTGTTCTTGTTTATGTGAAATGGATTTGAGTTTGAGTTTGAGGGACCACGTGGAGAGAGATTCGTGGTAAGATGATTAATCAAAGAGAGGAAGGAAATGTCAAAGAGAGAGAGAGAGAGTGTGTGTGCTTGACATGATATATACGTGCATTACATAGTACACAGTATACAGTATACGCTTTATCTGTGTTGAATAATTTCGTATTGGGTATTGGAGAATTCCCTACCTTTTTCATACATAGCTGTGTACATTTATACTGCAGTCTGCAGGTAATCGCAATCATATTTTATGTTTTACATAATATATCTCCAATCTCTACACTGACAATAGGAAATAAGAAATGATGATGACGATAAGGATGAGAACCGCAGACCTTTCACCACATTCACTCACTTTTACGTTTCCAGTTTCATGGACCAGTTTCAGTTTCAGTTTCAGTTCCTCAGTTTGGATTTAAGGAACTGGAGAGAGGGAATTGAACGTCTTGGATTTGGATTAAGATTCAGATTTCAGCAATCTGTCTCTTTCTGTTTCCATTTCAGTTTTTGCCTAGTTTGTTTGACATTCAAGGTTCAAGATTCAAGGATTGTACACTGTACACTGTACACTGTACACATGATCCGTTTGTTTGTTCATCTGTGTTGAGTATTGATTTCAATCCTGATTGCAGGTTGTTCTCGTTTTGTTCCAGTTCCAAATTCCAAGTACCCAATTCCAATACAGGTTCAAGAGTTTGTATTATCTTTTTTCCATCTCCAATATTCAATATCAAATCTGTCATGTTTGTAGTTTGTACAATCCAATGCCATTCCGATGGGACAATTTATCTGATAAAATCAATGAGGATTTAATACAATTGTCGTCATTGCTCAATATTCTGATATTATATCTGTCGATTATGGATTGTGATTGCACCGTTGTACTTTGTTTTGAGGTTTGAGTGGTGAAAGCTGAGATTTGACCTAGTTGCCCCTTCATCAAGGCAACAGACACATTACACATTTTACGTGATAATTGTACGATAGTGTGCGATATCGTGTATCTTGTATGTATCTGATGTTGGTTTCTGCATAAAGTTATCATAATTTAACATGCAATTTAGCACAATAATTTCCCCAAAATCACAGACAATTAGACATTAGAAGAGAACCATGTTGAAGTATCAAATTATGGAATCTGGAATCCTGTTCTACGCCGTCTTGTCTTGTGTCTTCTACCAAGAATTCTACGTTCTACGTTTTACATTCTAGACGGTTATCAATTATGTATTATGGATAACAACTCCTTGGGTAGACTAAAATAACCTTTCCTCTTTCCCCATTCTACATTCTACATTCCACACCTAAGACTTTCTCATTTGGAGCAGGAAGCAACTTTTGTGTGTGTTTGTGTGTATGCGTATTTTCAAATTTTCAGGGCCAACCACCATTTCCATTTTCCAGTATCCATTATAGTTAAAACTTTTCGTGTTTCCTTCTCAGTTACTATCTCGGAACGGCCGTGTGCTACAATCCCAGTTCCAGTTCAAGTTTCAGTTCCAGTAATTAATTAGCATCCAAGAAAAGGTGTAATTGGGTTCTGACGTAATTAAATACAAATCTTCGGACAAAATCCAACATTATGCCTGACGTACAATTTTCCATATTCCATATACAATATTGTATTGTATTTTGTGGGAGTGGAAGGAAGTGAAGGCGTTTGTCTGCCAGCACCTTGAACCTTGAAACTTTTACATCCATGTGCAATGTACGTTGCAAAATCGGGAGTGTATCTGTACTTATGTACATTTCATTATCTTGGAATTGATTTGCTTTTAAATGGTACTTGTAAATATTCCATAAATAAGGAATTCGGAATGGGAACAGAAGAGAACAGACAAACATGCTGCATGTTGGTTGTTGGTGTTGCACATAAACAGAGAACAGATAACACACAATGTACAATGCAAGAGCATTGAGCATTGAGCATTGGTACTGAAATTGGAATTGTCTTTTCCCAATTCCCCATTGATTTACGCAGATTTTATTCTGGTTTATTTGTCGAGACTCGAGACTCAAGACTCGAGACAACAAACCAAAGTTAATAACAGGGAACATGAAATATCTATGCAAGTAGCGGATAGCGGATAATGGATATAGAAAGATCCAACGTGGGTATAAAGTATAAAGTAAATACCGTAGATGCTAAAACAGCTGCGCTGGACTCTAGACTCTAGTGCAATTACAAATTGCTTTCACATCAATATCAATGGCTCTTCACTTAGGATAAAGTAAACAAAATTGTATAAAATTTACCCTGGACACGGGAAAAACTAGACTTTTCTCAAAGCTGGGTCATTATTTTCACTTTGACGGTAGAATGTAGAAAGTAGAATGTAGAATGTAGAATGTAGATGTGGCTAAACTGATAAAACATTTCCAGTCTTCCTCCAGGACCAAAAAAAACAACTAAACAAGAGCAAAAAATACTAAAAGAACAACAAGACACAATACACAAGACAAACAACAACAAACAAGAACAAATGAGATTGTAAACAAATTCTTGTTCTTTTCTCTTCCCTCCTTATGGAACAAAAATCTAGATTCTAGATTCTACTGAATCCATTGATTTTCTACTACAAATTCTGCATCCTAAATATCACGAAATTCCAATTCCAGCTCCAATTCCAATCCCAATCCCAAATTAGCAAATGTCAATAAAGCAAACTTGAAAACAATGCAATTGTTTCTTTTAAATGTTCAACATTCAGTACATTTTCCAGTTGACTAGAACATTTTTGATGTAGGCTCGAGTTTTCTCTACAAAAAAATAACAAGTGTAATGAGACAATGGAATGAAAATAATATTATTTTTCCTTTCCTTTCTTTCCATCTTTTCATCTATCTATGCAAAACAAGGTGTAGATAGCCTCGAATGGAATGGAATTGCAGTTGCTCCTACGACAAACAAATCACAAATTACCCATTACTCATTACTCATCACTTTCCTCTCATGTTCAACTCGACTCAAATCTTCACCAACTCCAAGAGGAGCAAACAACAATAATTGGAAAAATCTTGCTCCTCTTCCAGTTCACTGTGCAGGAAACGAGGTTGACGGTATATAAATTCTAGATTCTAGATTCTGGATTCTACAAGATTTTTGTTTTCAACAACTCAGCGGCTCGCACACAATAAATCATGCAGAAAAGGGAATGCAATTGCGTCAAGTTCAAACGGAGATGAGCAAAATGATCCAGTTGACATGAAATTCCTTTCCACTTTCTTGAACATGGAGCACAAGAGTGATTCTTGGAATTCTTTCGTGTTCCATGTTCCATGTTCGGTCGCCGTCGCTCAGAAATGTTTAGAGTTTAGAGTTTAGAGGTTGGAGTTCAGAGCGTGAAAACGGCCCTTCAAGTTTCACCGTGCAGAATCCTAAAGCTAATGCTAACTCCAACATTCAACATTCTGATGGTGATTCAGATTCTGGATTCTAGATTCTAGAATCTAGACTCTAGTGAAAACAATAGGAAAAGTTCTCACGCTTTGAAAATATCACGTTCACCATCAATTCTGTCGGATCGTCGACCTTTGACCATCGAATGTCGAACGTCGAACTTCGTCGAGGCAACAGAGAGAAATAGAAACAAAATAAACGTGAGTCTATCCAAAATTCTTCATCATTTTCTGTATCTTGCACCGTGTACTTTCTTCTCATCATCCCAGTGACAAGGATGAGAGAAGAGAGAAGAGAGAAGGAATAAATTTAGAATTTAGACAAATGGAAAACTTTCCTTGCCCATGGAATATGGAACATGGAACTTGGAGCTTGGAGCTTGGAGCATGAATGCATGTTTGTGAGATTTCGGGAACCAGACAAAATTTCTTCTGACATTCCTTCCATCACAAAACGCGAAAAGGGGATTTCAAGATTCTCTTACATGTCTTAGATGTCGTCCAGACCAGACCAGACCAGACCAGATCTACATAGACATGGACGTGTGTCTTGTCTTATGTTGTTTGACTGGTGATATCTATCTCAGGAACGAAATCTGTGCACTGTGCATCTTTCCCTTTTCTCTTTTCTCTTTACCCGTCACTCCGTTGGTTTGAGATTTGACGCTGTTTGACGGTATTTACGATAGTGGATCATTTTTGAAATATCTTTCCTCTTTTGTCTCTAGACTCTAGACTCTAGTCTCTGACACTGACTATGATTCTGACTCTGATTTTGATTTTGATCCTGATTCTCTGAATTCCGATTTGGAACCCACTTCTAAATATTTGAATTACATGCCAAAACTTGTCTAGTTCCGATCCCGAGTTTGGATCTGGAGTCTCGAGTTTCGAGTCAGGAATTTGAAATATGTAGTCATGAAAATCAATAAAGTGGTAGTGAAAAGAAAACATGAAAGTTTTTCCTTCCCTTTTTTCATTCACTATTCACTATTTGCTATCCAACTTTGATATTCGCTAACCATTTTATTCCCCCCTTTTATCCATGTATTACGTAATTGGGTTGAAACCAGACCATCATTGTCTACATTCTGCATTCTACATGCACATTTTATATTCTGTACAAAAGGTTTGCCTTTGATTTTTTTCCCTGATAACAATTTTCATGCAGGAACACTGAAGGAATATTATCAAAATTGGCATTGATATTGCCATTGACGTCGATAGTCGATAGTCGACCCAATAGTCAATATTTATACGTAAATCATGTTTCATGCATAATGTAGAAAATAAATTAGAAATTAGAATAGAAAAAACAGAGTACGTACAACTATTCTCCATGGAGGCGAGCAGAAGGCCATGACTTGCTGTAAATATCAATAGTAATAACAAAAGTATTTCAATATTCATACTTGTATTAACATTAATGCTTTTGTACCAGGAACCAGGAACCAGGAACCAGAACCAAAATCAGAATCAGGAGCAAAAATTAACAAGAGAAAAAGGATTTAATCAAACTAATATATTTTTTTTACCGTGTCTTTCAGCGCCCGCTTTTTGTAGTAGTTGCATGGCCAAAGTTCGTTGTATCCTCTCGGGTTGTGCGTAGGGAGATTCAAGTTTAAAATCCGAACCTAGGGGCATTAAAGGCGTCATGAGGTGCACGACGGTTGCGAGCTGTAAAAGATGCACCATAAAACAGACAATTAAAAATTGGCATGAATAATTAATTATGAATGATCAATATTAAATTATAAATCATGGTTAAAAATTATTCAGCTTGTTTTGATCATTTTGAATTCAGAATTCAGAATTCTGAATTGAGCTATAAATTCTAATTTGTTTTCCACTTACTTGTGGATCCTGGACTTCGAGAATATGAAGAGGGGTCGAAACTCCCTGATTATTATTGAAGGATCTAGACTTGAGCTCTGGAATCTATAGGAAAAATCACGGAAAATTAATCATTTAAAAATCACTTTAAAAATCATGTACATTTTTTTCAGCATCTTTGATCTTTAACTATAATATTTTCCAATTTCCAATTTCCAGTTTCCAATATCCAATATCCAACATCATTTTATATTTTACAACAACAAAGCATGTACAATGTACAGTGTAGGTATGGAGCTTTGAGTATGGAATGTTTATAAAGCGGTGTCTTTGAACAAATGATGTGGATGAGGATGAGGATGCAGTTGATAAAATAAACACATTTTTTATGTGTCCTCAAAGGAAAATTTTGATAAGCTGAAAAAATAGCCATTTTTCTACAGCGTGCGTTCAAAATTGAACATAATACATAATACATCAAAAATTACACTCGGTAGGCCAATATCCTCGTTGCTCCATGATTTGCTACTGGAAACTTGAAACTTGATACTTGATACTACAAGTGATACAGATACAGATATCACTGTGAATTGTAACAACGGAAAAGGGAACAAGATGAAGAAACTAGTCGCCCAAACATCCACTGAATTTCAAAGGAAAGCCCAAAACTCAAAGCTCAAAACTCAAAGCAGAGTAAACTTGCTTCAAGTCAAGTCGAATCTCGAATCTCGAGTCTCGAGTCTCGAGCCAAGACGAGGAAAGTTTGTTCTAGATTCAATGTTTTTTTTTGAGAGAAAAGAGCAGAGCACGTTCAACGTTTGAATTTTGAATACTCACAAGTTTGTTTTCTATTCTATTCTGTTCAATGTCGGGGTATGATGTTGGAGCTAAGACAAGTCTAGAGTCTCAAATCTAAAGTCTCAAGTCTAAACCTCGTTCTCCACTTTGTTTCAATGTATAGGAAATATATAGGAAAGATTAGCTGAGACAGGCTGAGTCGGTGAGGAGCAATAAAGCCAGCTTTGAACAAATTGCCCGCTCTTATCTCCTCACTCTTCCACTTCTTCTTCATCTTCTTGTCTTTTCTTTCTCCAGTACAAACTACACTCTACACTCTACAGTGTACACTGTACACATTTTGTACATAGATATTTATTTATTCTGCCCTTTCTTTCTTCCTTCCAAAAGAAAGGAGAAAGCGGGCAAATTGTCCAGCTTAAGTTTTCTCTGACTCTGAATCTAACTTCAACTCTGACTTTCTCTCGTTTCCTTCTACTTTCTCTTTTCTTGTTGTGTGTTGTGAGGATTTGGGATTTGGGCAGGAAATTAAAACAATTTGTTCCGAATCTAGAATCTAGAGTCTAGAGTCTAGAGTCTAGCATTTGGAGTTTGGAGTTCTGTAATAGCGCGCCTATTCTTCTATTCATTTCTGTTTCTTTCTTTTCTTTCATCCATTGACTCTGTACTTCACATGACTATTTTATTTGTATTCCTATCTGTAGTTGTAGTTGTATTTACGATTAACCTTTAACATTTATTTATCCTTTTGTTTCATTTTGTTGGATTGTATTTGTCCGCTCTTACTCGTGTTTAACACAGTTTTGTGGTGAACTTTGAGCAAACCCAAACTACAAAATAAACCCAGCAGCTACAAAGCTAGAAAACTAGAAAGCCAGAAAGCTAAAGAGCTAGCGAAAGTGGAAGGAAAAGTGTGGCTTTTAGATTTGGATTTGGATTTGGATCTTATTCTACTTGATTCTCAATCAGATTTGATTTAAACAAGATGGAAATTGGGGAATAGAAAATGGGAAATCTTCATCTCCATGTGTGGTCCGTGGTCTATTTTGTAGTTGTAAAAGTGAGGTAAATGGTAAATTAGAAACCTAACTTTTTCAACAAGATACCAAAGTAAACTAGACTAGATTTTTGGTGTTAACCAATCCCCAATCCCCAATACCCAATATTCACATCTACATTCTACATTCTACATCCTTGCCAATCCAAATGTCTTGCACTGTGGATCTGTGGATAGTATCCACTGGATACTGGATATTCAACATACACCATATAACATAGAACAGGAACGGAGAGCATAGAGCATAGAGCTCGTAGAATATAGATAAATTTGATGGTAAAATGGATCACATTCCGGATTCCGAAACACGTTCCAATCGTTCCAACGGAAAAGGAAAGAGATTTTTCCCCAGTCCACTAGTCCACTATTCTACACAATTTTTTCCCTTTCTTTGCTTTTTCCTTGGCTTGGCCTGGCCTGGCCATCCTTTCCTTTCCTGTTCATGGTCAAACCATTATATCTTCTTTAGATGTAATCCTACGCAGATAGTTGTTTTTTTTTCTCTCTCTCTCGCTTTCTTTTTGTCTCTCGTCATCTCTCTCTCTCTTTGTGTTTCTGATCTATCTGATTCAGAGTACGTACAATTTTTATGCTTTTCTCGTGCATCCAAACTCCAACCCCCAACCTCCAAATCCAAATAAATGATTAATTATTGATTTGGAGAGAAAAGAACGGTGAGGTGCAGAATAAATGAAATGACTGCAGTAGAAAAATGATGTATTGAAGATTGAACATTGAAAGTCTTTTCCCTCTACTTTCTACTTTCTACTTTGTCTATTTTAGATTAGCTCATATTAATTTTCTGACAGCTTTCACAAACAGAACAAGTGAAGATTCAATCCAATCCAATCCAAAATTCCAGAATTCCAGGATTCCAGTCCAACCCAATCTACATTTAAATATATTTACCGTCCTACAATGAACAAAGTGGAAAGTGGAAAGCCAAATCAAATCAAATCTACTCGACTCGACTCGACTCCACTCTCAATTCTCAATCCATTCCGTTCCATTCCAAGAAAATTCAAGGTAAACAAGGAAAAAAATGAAGAGTGTGCGCATGCTCATATTCTTATGGTATATTTGGCTTTTATCGCTTATTTCTTTCATCACTTTGAGATATCCCAGATATACCTATATCATATTATATTATATTACGCTGTATCATATCATTTCACATAAATGCATCTGTTGTGTATGTAGAATGTAGAATGTAGAATGGACGGATGACAAATCACTTTGATAATGGCCAAATGATGAAACTAATATTCGGTAATTGCAAATTGGAACAAAGAATTTTTACGACAAGGACCGCTCAAGTTGCAAAAGTTGTTGTTGGTCTGGCCTTGGATTTTCTATGTTCCTAATTCGTAATTCGTAATTCGTAATTCGTAATTCGTAATTCGTAGTTTGTAATAAAATAATATTGATTGGATATTTGATATTGGCTATTGGAATCGGAGTTCAAATCCTCATTTTCTTTCCATAATTAATATTTTATTTTATACTATGAACAATTGTAATTTTAATATTATAAAATATGATAAAAGCAGTTTGTTTACCGTGAGTCCAGCTGGAAGAAATCTATCAACACAGGCCAATGGAATGATAAAACAATCTCGGGAAAGTCCAGCCACGACCTCAATCATTCCAGGTTTCCCACCGCCCCCGTCCTCACCATTTCCGCGGTAGGCATTTGGACTCGTCGCCGGACTTCCACCACCACCACTCGACCAACCATTGTTACTTCCGCCACCAAAACTCACCTAAAATACAGAAAACGAGGAAAAAAACAGGGTTAAATCCATTATAAATTGTTCACAGTTCACTCTTTAAATATTTCTGAATTATATTGAAATCTTTGAAATCTGTTTTAACTGTAATATTTATGTTAGTATTCTTTTACATTGAAATGGTTGTGAAAGTTGACATTATTATTGTTCACACTGATTTTATTATTATTATTATTGTGGTTTGGGAAATTAAAATTATTATTGTTGTTGTGGTGCTGATTGTGACGATTGTGATGAGGGAGGGAATAGTGATGTTGTCGTTGTGTTGGATGATGACTCTGTTGCTGCTGGTGATGGTGTTGTGAATGTTGTTGTTGTTGCTGTGGCTGTTGTTGGTGTTGCTGCTGGAGAGTCTGTTGCTTAAAAAGTGGATGAGTAAAACTCTGACTTCGTTTGTTTGGTGGTGAAGACATGATGATTATTAATCACTTGGAATTCGAAATTCCAAATTCCGAACTCCGAATTTCCCTTTCTTTTTCCGTTTCCCTGTACGTTTCCGTTTTTATGTACAAAATTCAAAGTAAAAATACCTACAATCTACGATCTACAAAATTCACTGACGATTAACAAACGTTAATCAGAGACACAATCTATAATAAACACCAAGGAACAACAAAAAGCACTGTTTGTGGTTCTAGTTGTGGTCGTGGTAATGGCACTGGTAACGTTAAAGTTATTGGTACTGGCAAATTTATTACACCTTGAACGACATAAGGCTAACTTAAACAAGAACAAGTAGGGCGATGGAAGATGAGGATGTGTTTTGTGTATTTTTCAGTGTTTATTGTCTATTATAAAGGTATTTAACAGGCTTATTTTCGTATAAAACGTGAGAATAAAGCCCAATGAGCGAGTATTAACTAAGTCTGAGTTGAGTCGAGTCAAGTCGTCGAGTTGAGTTGAGCTGAACAGAGAACAGAACAGAACTGAGCTGAACTGAGCCGAGTTGAATTAAGTTGAGAGTGAGTGAAAATACAAGGAGGAAGAGAAGGAGCGAGGATAACGGGAAGCGAGTAACAGTGGCACAGTAACGGCCACGACCAAGCACAGGCTACGGATTGTAACGGATAAACCGCATGGACTTGTAGACGCCGACGCTACAGTCTTTTTGCTTTCTCCACTGTATCCTGTAGTTTTCACGCTACTACATACAAACACTCTTCTCCACTGTGCAACCGTACACCACAACGTTCCACTACTGTTACTTTGTCCCTACACTGTAGAATGTAGAATGTAGAATGTAGAGTCTAGAGTCTAGAACGTAGTGTACAGTTACTGTTACTCCGTTCCACCGCAACGCCCAATTTCTATATATGGGAGACACGTGTGTATGTATAATGGATAGTGTACAGGGTACTTTCTACACTCTTCACTCCACATTTTCCTCTGTCTTTAGAACTTGTTCTCTACAAACTACCGTACAAAGGAGAAACACACGGACAAACCAACGTACTTTCACTCGTCTTATCCCCTTTTTCTACTTGTGACTTGATATTGATATAAATCGAAATCCGATTTAGTAAATTATAGGGAATATGAATATGAATATTGAATATTATGCATAAACGGTAAACGGTAAAGGGGAAATGGTAAATAGTTAACGGTGAACGATATGACAAAATGACAAAATATGTAGCAATGCCATTGTCGATACTCAATACGCCAGACTTCATAGTTTATATAGTCTGCACCAAGACAGAAGTAAAGTCTGTGATAAATATACAAATATACTGAGGAAATGGGGAAGGAAAAAGCACCGTTTTTCACATATTAAACAAATGGGCTCACTATATTATACTTTATACTGATATTTTCAATTCGGACAAAGTAGGTATTTATGATAGCATCATTATTATTATCATTATCATTGTTATTGTTATTCCTCCGCTTGGAAGTATGTAGGACGTGTGGGATGAGAGTATAAAGTATTATGTATAAAATACAATGGCAATGACAATGCCGATGCCGATGCGTGTATACAAATAGAAAGCAGACGGTTGATAGCTGACGGTTTAAGATGGAGAGCACAACGACGATTTTGTGGTGACAGATTCCTATTTGTCACACTGGAGCAAGAACACGAATAAGAACATGAACACAAACACGAATGGGCATAGACATACAAAAAGCCAGAGCCCGTGAGAGAAGGAGCAAACAAACAAACAAACACCGTGGAAGGTTTTTGATGAGGAAATAAATGAAGGACAGATTGCCCATCAACCACTTTTATTATCCAGTTTAAGTTTGCTGGAATGAAAAGGGGGATTTCCCCTGTCTCTCTCTCCCTCTTTCTAGTTTATTATTCACATTTAAATAATGAGCGTGTTATTCAACAAGGTAATTTTCCCTTTCCCCTCCTTTTTAAACGTCATTGAGCAGTTTTCTATGGAGGATGGAAAACTTGAAATTTGAAATTGGAAATTCGCAACTGAGTCTTGAGTCTTGAGCCTCGAATTTTGAGTCTGGTATTTGATACTTATTATGTGAAAGTATGCCGAGTAAAAAATCACAACACACATAAAATTTAGTATCACTGCACGACTTCACAATGCACGATGCACAATACACAATAAAATTAAATCACGGTTTAAATCACTCTCTTGTGTTTTGTGTTCAACCTTCAACGCCTTTTGCCTTTTGACTTGTGACATTTAAAGTTTGAAATTTGAAAGGGTAGTAAAACCCGAAACAAATTTTGAACGTTTCCGATTCTTCTCTCTCTGCTCTATTTTTTGGACGTATTTTTTTGTGGAAGAGATAAATGTAAAATGCAACAACTATTAACTGCTAGCTATTGCATATTCCACAGTATATCCATAGTATATCGATAAATTTGGAGGAGGAAACACATGGAAGAAAATAGCCATTTTATTATTATTTAACCTTCAACTTGAAAAATAAATGGAAATATCTGTACACTGTACACTTTACACTGTAGGGTGTAGGGGCAGTAAAAATATAGTGTGGATTGTAGAGATAAGAGATGAAATCAGAGATCAGAGCAGAACAGAACTGCGAATGGAACGGACTGTCGACTTTAAGGCTAACACTGGTTCTGACTGTGACTGTGACTGAGACTGAGACTGAGGAATGTGTGAGCCGAATGAACATTGACTCTTGAAGGTTGAAGCTCGTAGCTAGACTTGGAGTTAGACTTGGAGTCAGAGTACGAACAACGAACAAGAGTTAGGGCCCGAGTCAGAGTCAGAGTTACAAGGAATTCAAGTTTCATGGGAAAGTGTGAAAGTTTTTTTTAACAGAGACGGAATTGACTAGGTCTATACTCTATACTCTATACTCTATACTCTATGGATATACGGCGAAAATATTATATATTCTATAGTCCATTCTCTACATGTATACGCATAAACAGACAGCCACTATGTATACATATAACACACATAATGCATTCATAGAGCAAGAGAGAGAGAGAGAGAGAGAGAGAGAGAGAAATGAGGACTAGGCCGAGGACGAGGATTTGTATTCCTTTTCCTATTCCGATTCCTATTCCGAAACTTGTGTGTGCATGGAACATGGAGCATGGAGCAAGGAACGGCTGAGAGTACAGTGAAGAGTGAACAGTAGCGAGAAAGCAGAGGAAGAAAAAAGAATGAGGAATTTTCATACTATGGAATGGAATTTCTACTATCACGACTCAGGACTAGTGTGTAGTTGGTGGTTGGTCGTTTGTAGCTCTGTACTTTGTTACTTTGGTAGTTTGGTAGTTTCCGTCTTACTCACTATCTCTGCCAGCTCGGAATTCGAATGTCTTATGCATACAGAGTACTCGATGCTCGATGCTCGATGCCCTCTACATTCTACATTCTACATCCGACATCCTACGTTGTACGTACATACATATCCAAATGAAAATAAAGTGGAGCTTACAAAATACAACGTCCTTTGTAGATTCTACATTGGACATTGTGCTCCCTGTAGTTTGTATCGGACTGGAACTAGACACTAGAGCTGGAGCTGGAGCTGTAGCTTGAACTTTAGTGGAGTGGAGCGGAGTGGAGTGGAGTAGAGGGAGACATGAATATGAATGTCATTTCAAAGAAACTACTACCCAATGGACATAATATATAATACGCAATACACAATACAACGTGTATTCCATATTCCATATTCCATGCTCAATATACAATATATTTACATTCACATTTCCCGAGTTGCAAGTGGAGTTGTGAGTGAATTTCCACAATTCACATCCGAATCCACCATCCACAATTCACCATCTACCAGACATTCGCTCCCTTCTCCCTGTAGAATGGAGAATGGAGAATGTACAAGGGACACAGATGCAGTCGTGCACTAATGATATGACATGACATGACATGACACCAAATGACATGACAAGGATGGAGAAGGAACAAACGAACAGTGCAATGAATTTTGAATTTACGATTCCGAATCCTCAAACAGTACACAGCACAACACTTTCAATCTGGGAATTACAATCTACAGCCTACAGTCTTTTCAAATGCTCTCCTATAAAATTCAGCATGTTTTTTCTGTTTTCTGTCTCCTGTCTTATTTTTTGAGGAGAAGACTGGAGTTTGCATATTCTACACTGTACAGTGTACACTGTGCACTGTAAACAAGTTGAAGGTTGAACTTCCAGAATCCAGAATTGAGACAACTGATATTTATTTATTCATTCCCTCTTTACTCTTTACTCTTTAGTCTTCACTCTTCATTTTTCATTTTGAAATAGAAATACATAATAGTATTGGGAGAAAGCAGGAGGGAAGGGAAAGGAAGGCAGTAGAACAAATTTCACATTCACATCCACATCCACATCCGCATCCCACACTCTATTCCACAGAGCATAGAACTATAGAAATAAAGGACCGTAGAGCCATACCATAGAGACGAACGTGGAGAAACATCAAAATCAACATCAAAATCCTAGACAATACACGACGGACTAGACTACTCTACTTACTTTCACTTCTCGCTTCTTCTTTATTCATTTCCCACCACTCACCATTCACCATTCACCATTCACCATTCACCCACACAAGAAACCTCAGGAAATACAATAAAATCAAGGAGAAAGGAAAATGAGACAAGAACTGGAATGAAAATTAGAATGAGAAGGAGAAACAGCTTGATTCTTTCTCTCTTGTCACGTTAACTAGTTATGTCTAAAATTAACACTTTCTCTCTCTCTGTCTCTCTCTCCTTTTATTTCTTTCCTCTTTTATTCCTTGTACATTGTACATGTTTTGGAAGCAGCTTTCTCAACTTTCTTGGAATTTCCAGCATCCAGTCCCCAGTCTCCAGTCTCCAGTATACAGTTTCGAGGTTCAAGAGTACTTTGTCTTTGCTGGATTCTCAATTCCTCTTGAATGAGTTCTCGAGTGTAGAGTCTGTACCTATAGTTCCACTTTGTCCATTGTCTGATATCTGTTGTGCCTAGTATAGAGTGTAGAGTGTGGAGTGTAGTTGATGGTACAGTGAGGCTACTCTTGTTTAATTTCACTTACTCATCATCCTCAATCACACTCTACTTGTTCTTCTCTTTGCCTGTTTTAAAACACTGCTAATAATTTTTACCCCAGTTGAAAAGCGTTTCCATGTTACCTGTCTCCACTTTCTACTTTCGAGTGTCTGCTGTCCATTATTACTTTTACTTTCTCTTACTTTCCCTTGCACAAGATAGGTCTACTGTCTCGTGTCTTGTGTCTACTGCCAAAAATTAAGAATGCAATCCAATCCAATCCAACGACTTAACTCTTAACTCAACACAACTCAGAGTCTCCGAGTCTTCGAGTCATTACCAAGGGAATAGGGAATAGTATCTCTCAACTCAACTCAACTCTCAAGATTTCTCAAAATCCAAACTCCAAACTCTAAACTCTAAACTCTCCTCATTTCATCATTTATTTCACATTTACTCCTCCGTCCAACATCCAACATCAATATCAAAATCCAAGGAATGACTCGAAAACTTGTTCAATTGTTCAACAAGAAAATTTGATGAAATTGTACTGTCACTGGCACTGTCTTTGTTTTCTCTCCGTTTCTGAATTGGTCTGCTAATTAGCCAGAGAAGGAACAGCAGGTGAAAATGGATATTTTTCCCTTTAAGCACAATTTCACAAGCATTCAAATGTAAATTTTGGATGTTGAGTTTTGAGTTTTGAGTTTTGAGTGTTGAGTTTCACGTTTTGAGTCAAGTCCGGAGTCTTTAGTCTCAAATTCTAAGTTTCTGAGCTGCAAAATTCATTTTCATATTCAAATTCAACGGAAGCAAAATGGATGGACTAATATTATGGAAGTGGACTCTTCATCTTCATGTTGATGGCTAAAGTTGAGTTTAGCTGGAGGAATTTAATTGCACAAGACAAGACAAGACAAGACAAGACAAGACAGGACATTGATGAACATTACTTGTCTCTCTTCACTTGTTATTTCATGAATCATGACTCGTGAATTACTAGACATTAGAAACTATGAAGAAAGCTATACACTATACAAAACGGTACATGTATGCCATTAAAATTTGCAAAAGAAGCATTTTGTTACTTGTCTTTTTAGCCATTCACTCTCATTTATTCTTTTTCCTGGTGGGCAAAATGCACAAAATACAAATACGTCTAAAGTTTGTGCTTGTGTGTGTGTTGAAGAGTAAAGCGCAAAGTTGGCTAGAGAGAAAATATGAATATGAATGGAATAGGATTGAGAATTGAGAATTGAGAAAAATCATTTGGCATCACTATCAAAATATTGAGATGAAATGGCATTTTCTTGTTCAGTTTTTTGGCGAGTAACCCACAATCAAAAAACGATGCATCAACTCTGGATTCTAGATTCTGGATTCTAAATTCCAGCAACATGGCAAAAAATATGTACATTCTGCTTGGCTATTGTGACTGCTGGCTTTGATCTTTGATCTTTGACTTAAAATGGTAAAATGGACAAGTTAGATGCTACGAACCGTCATGTTCAGGATATGCTGTAGAAATAGTAATATCTAATATCTAAAATCTAGACAACGCACCCAATATTGAAAAAAATACAAAATGATCATTTTTAAATATGGAGAAAACATGAATGGAAAAGTGAGATTTCACGCCAAAAAAAGAGGTAAATCCCACATTCTCAATTCTCAATTCTGGATTCTCAGCTCTTGAAAAAAGTGGAATGATCCAGATTTTATGAAAAGAATTGCAAAGACGTTCTTGTTCTCTATTTCCTGTTCCTGTTCTGCTGACTAATGAAAATGGAAATTGATATGGGTCCTTTCCTCTGTATGTTTGTGTTTTTCTATTTGATGTATTTATTTATGCTGCCTGCTGCTTCCTCTTGTAAAATAGATGGTAGATTTTAGATTTTAGATGGTAAATGTCTTTTGAATTCTGTACCGTAAATATTTAGATATAAAAAATAGTGAGCAGTGAGCAGTGAGAGCAGTCATCTCAATTCTCAATTCCGGACTGCACAGAATACACAACTGAATAGAAAATGAAAATGACTTTGACCTGGAATTTGGGGCTTCTCCAACAAACCTTTTAAGCTGACAGCTCACTGACCAACAAAAATATCAACATTTCTCCAGTTTCTAGTTTCCAGTTTCCAGTCTACATTCTACAGTACAATTTACAATTTAAATGGACGTATAGTCAAACGAGGATTGAACTTTGAAAAATCTTTTTCCTTTTTAAATAATATTTAGTACATAAAAAATAAGTGCTTTCAGCTTTCAGCTTCCAACTGTATCTTGTCTTATCTTTTGTCCATCTGCAATCTGTTTCTGTATCTGTATCAGTATTTTCCACTCACCGCTTAAATATTACATGGACCAACGAGGAGTCGTCCATCTGTTTCCTTTGAATTTTGTATTAGGAATTAGGAAAGCAAAACAAGTTTTTTCTCCATCTGACATTCTCCATTTCCATTTCCTTTTCCACGGATAAATTCAACCGTTACAACTATAAACGGAACGTTTTGCCTTTAGACTCTTGATTCTAGACTCTAGAATCTAGCGTCTAGAATATTTAGTTTCTCCTTTCTTTTTGGAATCTTGAAACTGGAAAGTGGAAAGTGGAAACCGGAGCCGGTTGGTTGAACGTTGAACGTCGTACATCTTTCTCCTGTCTAACCTAATCTAAATCTTGCTCCTTTCTGCTCCCACTATTAAAAACTCGACTCCTTCCTCCTTCTTTCAGGAGCGGAAAAACCAACAAAGTGGCATCTCACATGCACAAAAAGCACATTTCATTCATTCGCATCCACAGTTTTAGTCCCTTGCAATTCTTCTCTGTATTTTGTATTTTGTATTTTATACATTATGGATCGCAGATTAGAGAAAAATGTGCCGTGTCAACTTGAACAACTTGAACAACGTGAACGAGCTACAATTTACATGAAACCCATTATCAAAAATGTACAGTGCTCCAAGCTCAGATCTTAGATTTCAAAGGTTCAAAGGGAGCGTCAGGAGACCAGAAACTAGGAAAAAGTTTGTAATTTCATGCAGAGAGCTGAAGAAACTGAACTTGCCCTGCCAGTCCAATTCAGAAAGAAGGAAACAAATAAATCAATTCAGTTCGGTTGAGCTCAAGAAAAAGGGAGATACTTGCGATAAAGACGAGTCAGACGAGAGAATGTACAATGTACATTTAACCGTATTTATTTATTTTATTTATTGTCGCTGGCTGACGGTTGCTAGTTGAGTTGACGGTTGAAACTTTGATGGCGGAGAGATAAAAGTAAAAGTAAAAGTCAATGGCCATAGCCGTAGTCGAAAGTCGTAAGCTCAGCGTGCAAAATATATTTGGGTATGCATATTTATGCAAAAAAAATAACCAACAAAAGTAGGAAATAAACTGGAAAAGTAAAATGATAAAAAGAGTCGCGTACCGAGCATTGAGCATCGAGCATCGAGCATCGAGCATCGAGCATCTAGTCAAGAGTATTGAGCATTGAGCATTGGAAATTGAAAGCTAAAGTGGCGGAGTGTACTCGTAAATCTCATGAAATAGAAATATTTACGACGTACGACTTAGACTTGGGACAAACGAGTCTGTATAAAATAAATGTTTGTGTTCAAGTGTCTGTGTGTGTGTGTCTATGCTAAAAATGGAAAGGAGTGCACAGTGCACAGTGCACAAAACAGAAGCAGAAAAAGTACAAAAGTAAACATGTATATTTTTGTGTATAATATCTCTACCCTTTTCTAAACCTCACAACATTTTACATTTTACAAGTAGGAAACAGAAAACATGATCTGTGTGTGATTATTATTATCCGAATATCTGTATCTACGCTTATGTTTTTATATTTATCCACTCATTTGTAATTTATAATGAGCATGTGCAATTTCATCCGGGGTTTGCAATTTCAAAGCTACCATTTCACTTCATATACTAACCGAAGCAAAGAAAAGCAAAGCAAAGCAAACCGAAGCAAACCGAAGTAATTCTTTTAGTCAGGGTCAACAGACGAAGTGTTAATGTAGACACCAGAAAAGCTAGAAAAACTTAGCAAACTAGACAAACGAGACACAAAACACCACTAAACATGACTAAAACAACTGTACACAACAATTTGTAGGCATTCCACACATTTCTCTTTCCACTAACCAACGACAACTAAAATGAAAACGACCACAAAAGTGTCTTGATTCCCCTTTTCCTGTCTCTCAAAATACACAATACACAATACACGACTCTCACGCACTTGAATCTCAATACTCGGTGTAAAGAGAGTCGTTGACTTGTTTGTTCTGTTTCCTTTTCTCTTGTTCCTTTCAGATTTGAGGCTTGTACAACTGTACAATTGTGCAATGTACAATCAAGAATTAAAATTTAAAATAGAAAGAGCCAGGAAAAGAACTAAAGTTATTTTGGTACAGACTATAAAAACCACTGTAATAATTTGAACCACATGACAAAAACTAAAACGAGTCGAGTGTCGAGTGTCGAGTTGAATTTAAATGAAAAAAGTGGGTTGAATTTAATTGTCTAATGTCAACCTAAAAACTTTTCTAGATTCTAGATTCTAGATTCTAGATTCTAGATTCTAGACTCTTGACAAAATATGGAGCATGTGAAAGAAGACTGATAAATTATTTTAGAAATAGAAAAAAGAAATGATGTATTTACCTGTTTATTTGTGACGGGTCGATAGTCATCCTCCATGCGACTTCCTTTCCTCCTCGGTCCGTTTCCTCCGTCATATGAAAGAGATGAAGGTGGATGGTGACCATGGCCATGACCCTGACCATGGCCGTGGACAGGACCTGGATGTGACTGTTGTTGTTGCTGCTGTTGCTGTAGGTGATAAGGATGTTGATGTTGGTGTTGATTTTGATGTTGACTTTGCTGTTGGTGACTTTGCTGTTGGTGTTGTTGGTATTGTTGATGCTGTTGTTGCTGTTGTTGTTGTTGTTGATGATGTCTTTGGTTTGGAATATCTCGTTGGAGTTGTGATGAGGGTTGTGGTGGGACTGCGGCAGCGGCAAAAGGATGGTTGGAATGTGATGAGAATGAGAGAGAGGCGGAATGACCTCCATAGTAGTTTAATCCACTCTGTGAGACGGGATTGATACTAGAGGTCCCTTCGGGGTCACGCTTCCCCGCAAAAATCAGGTGGGTCCGATAACTCCGGTGATCTCCATCTCCATCTTTCTCTATACCAGTACCAACAGAACTTGAAGTAGTTTGCTCACCACCACCACTTTTATGCTTCCACTTACTAAACATCATTGCCATCTTGACTCACTTTTATTATCTTCTCTGCCTTGTGGATCAACTTACAGTTTTTATTATTATAACGAGATTATTAAAAAGAGATTTTTTAAATTTAAATGTCTTGATTTAACTATTTTAACTATTCATTATTCCTTATTTATTATTCAGGTATCACAGGATGACTAATTAAATAAATAAATAAATGTATCACGTAGGTTGAGCACACATTTTTACACTTATAAAATCAATATGATAGTTTCCTCCTGTTTAGTTTCTTCCCGATTTCTTTCTCCATCCATGGATAACGGTTTTACGTATAAAAATAAACGAACCATCCACCAACAACTATTTACTATTTACCATTTACTACAAAACGGTTTGGCCTGGTGAAAGATGAAACTGAAAACTGAACCAGTCATTTAGCACACATTTACTGTACACTCTAAACTACCCATCCTGTTTGTGTTGTACAAAACAAACAAACAGGAGTAGAAGCAGGAACAAAAAAAACACGTAAAATGTGACGGACAAACTCGGTAGAAACTAGAAACTAGACAGTTGATGTAGCCAATTTGAGGAAAAATAAACATTTACTTTTTATTCACTCCGAGTCAAGAGTCTTGAAAAAAGGCAAAGGAAGGAGCAAATGACGTGATAGAAAATGGCAAGTGAAATGACTCCAATTCAATTCAATACAGTCCAATACAAAAGAGTTTTGGTTTCCAGGTTCTCGTATTTTCCGTCTTCTTTTTCTTCTTGGGTTGTATTCAGTTGGTTTGTTTGTTGACTGTGTGATACTTGTGTTACTTGTTACTGGTTACAATTGAATTGAATTTTAATTTTCACGTAGAGAAAAAAGAATGAGAAAAAAAGGAACGGTTCCAAAATGTTTCTTGGCTATGAAGCCCAGAAATAGACGAGGACAAGGAATGCGTCGAGAATCTGTACCTATTTCTCCCTCTCTCTCTCTCTCTCTCTCATCATTTATCTGTGTAATCCAAACGTGTGTGGAGTGTGGAGTATGGAGTATGGGGCATGGATATGCAGCTATTTAGATGGTCTATATCTGTCTATCTATTTATCTACTAATAGAACAGAGAACAGAGAATACAGAATACGGGTCTTCTATCAGCGAGTAACAAGAAATTTGCAGAGACAGAGTTAAATGCAGAGAGCAGGAGACAAAATTTACAGAGACAAGACACAAGACACAAGAGTGCATATGCGAAAAAGTAAAGTGTTGTTTGTACACTGTACACTGTACACTGTGCACTGTGTATAGAATTGAGCGCTCTCATTTACCATCCTAAAATTACATTCTTCCTCAGTCTCCTTGTCCTTCCTTTTCATCTTCTTTCTTGCTCTTCCTCTGACTCTTACAACGTCTTCTGCTTGGTCTCTCCCATCCGATCTGATCCGATCCAATCTCTCCCATGCCATGACAAGACAAGACAATCTTTCCATTTTATTCTATTCTTGTCCACTTGTCGACTGTGATAACTAGCCCGTGAAATCACTGAATAAATTTACATTCATTTCCTCAAATAAACTAGAAACTAGAAACTAGATGACTAGATGAACGAGGCTAGCGAATCATCTTATCATTGTCATCATCATCATCATCATCAATGTCATGATTCTGACACACACACTTATGTTAAACACAAGTTACAAGTTGAAATCCGCACGCATCTGAATTCAGAATTCAATATCTAGGATCTGCAGTTTGTATTTAGTTGTGTTTAGTTTCAAAGACGGAAATCGATAAGGAGTTTCAACTCTTCCATTCTGAATGTAATAATATAATATAACATTCAAGATTCAAGGTACGCAATATACAATACACAATAAACAATGTAATTTTAGCTGTAGTAACCCCAGGAACTCATCAATATCAATATCAATATCAATGCCAATCAATTAACAATGGACAATTGTAAACAAAAATTAGGGAGCAGGAAATTTCTTACTTTTCTAGTTTCTGGTTTCTGGGAAATGATAAATACGGAGTAGGAACTGGGAAATAGGAATGCAGTTGTTTATTCCTTGACTCTGTTTGCGTGTACGTGATACTAAACTGTAAACGGTGTATCAAAGTATTTAGTTTATATGCGCCTCATTCCTCCTTTCTCGTTGCATTCCCTTGTTTATTTATTTATTTTCCTTATCCTCATCCTCATCTTTCCTGGTTCATTGGAGATTGGAGAATTTGAGCAAGTGTTTCGGAAAAAATAAACAGGGAAAAGGTGGGAATTTCCTTCGCTTTGGCACTCTCATCTACGTCCACATTCTCCATTCTTAACCAAATCGCAGCGGACAACCGAGAACCGACAATCGACAGCCGACAATCGGCAAGCGACAAGTGACTGTGACTGTGAGCAGAGAATCATGACTCTGTTGCTGTGAGTATTGAGCATTGAGTATTGAGCACAGATGTTTTTGCTCCATCATCATGTTTTGATGCATTTTTCGGGACACTTTTAATTTCTATTCAGAGGAATGTAAACTGTCGCAGGTTGTAAAGTGTAAATTGTAAATGTGATATATTCCACGTCTAACCATTTTTCCCTTGTCATTTATCCTACAGCGTGCGCGCTTCACGTCGAGGCCGAAATCCCTCTCTCTGGCTCTCTCTCTTTCTCTTTATGTCTCTCTCCACATGATGAATGAGGAATGAGTGAAAAGTGGAAAGGAGGAGAGACGAGAGAAATGAAGAAGAAGGATGAGCACGGAGCATTTGGGCATTGAATATTGAACATTGAAAATTGAGGATTGAGCACACTCAAAACCTCACAATAATAATGGTGATAATAAGTCATAGATATTTACACCAGTACACAACACAATAGAGAATAGAGAATAGAGAAGCGGTTGAAGAAGTGAAACTGAAAAACAAGTACATTGTACATGTGTGTTTAGCCATCTATTATCTATTATGCTACTGTATTATCAAGATGAGTCTATTAAGCGGATTAGTCCCAGTCCTATTACATTCAACATTCAGCATTCAACATTCAACGTTCAAAGCTCAACGCTCAAGTGTCGGAGTATTGGAGGATTGGAGTGGTGGAAACTTTGCCAAATTGCAAATATCTCTTACGATCCACCCAACGAGCAGATATATATGTAATATGTAGTATTAGGCTGTACAATGTACAACTTTAGATATAGATTATAGATACATGTGCTAAGTGAATCGTCCTCCTTCTCCTATAAAAAACCTTTGCTCTCTCTTTCTCTCTATTTGGTTCTCTCTCTGTTTCATTGTGTGTACGTGTACGACGTTTGTTCTCTCGGTTATACGGCCACGGCCAAAGCCAACTAGAAACAAAGGAAAAAGATGCTGACTCTAACAGAGTTTTATGGAACACCAAGAGCAAGAGAATTCTGTACTCTGTATTCTGTATTCTATAGTCGGCAATCTCAACCTCTATAGTAAAGTCAAGTCAAGTCAAGTCAAGCCAAACCAAGCCAAACCAAGTCGGAGCAAGCCAGCTCTCAACATCTGTTACAAAGGCATCATAAATGTCTGTCAACATTCATGTGTTCTTTTGATCACGTCTTCCATCCAATATTCCATATTCCATATTCAAACCTCTACACTCTACACTCTGCACATCCACTACCACACGGAGGTAACTACGCATAATAGATACACAACCGCAAGCAGGTTGTAAAAAACCCAATTTGCATGTAATACCATGACCCGCTCTTCATCAGTCTCAAGTCTCAAATCTCAAATCTCAACTTTGGTGGTACAGAAGATTTTAATCCACAAATTTAGACACGGATGTATCCTACAGATTTTACGGACTATTGAGCATTGAGCAATCCTCGTTTCAATGGTTTGAAATTGACAATCAATTGATTCGCCTTTTTGTACATTCTGTTGAATGTGGAGTGTAGAATGTAGAATGTAGGATTCGGATGGATTTGATGGATGGGCGGTGTGACCGATGACTCTGATCGCAGGGGCTTCATTTGGAAAAATGGAGTAGGTAAAAACTAGAATAGTTTGGTGTGAGAAAAGGATTCTGAATTTTGTACTCCAGATTCTTGTTTCTTGTTTTTTGTTTCTAGATTCTAGATTCTTGTTTCTAGATTCTAGATTCTAGTGGACCACAGACTGTGAGTTTGGCGACAATGGGAGTTTTCCTTGTCATCCTCAGATTAAATGATAGAAACGGTACAAGGTAAAAAAAGTAAAAGATTAATCGTGAATCAAGAATCTAGAATCTAGAATCGGGAACGGAGAATAAAAATCAAGAAAAGAAGAATTTCTTTTAGTTCGTTACAAGAAAGATCGATGATGGTCAAGTCTCGAGTCTCAAGTCTCAAGTCAAACCGTAGCCGAATCCGAATCCGAAGCAAAAGTCAAAGCCAAGATGAATTTTTTTACTCTCGTTCTACCATCAACAACAGAGCACTGCACAGCAGTCCAGATGTGGCCATTATAGACGTTTGTAGGTGGAAATGGATGTGAGCGAACGTGGTCGTAGTCTTGGACATGGATACGGAGGATGCACGAGTTACGTCTGGTAGACATGATATGACCATTTTGGATACACTTGACTGCCAGTGCCAGCGAGTGCCAGTGCCACGACTTTAGAAAACAATGAGCAAGTGGCATGACTTTGGGTCATCCACATTCCACATTCCACAATCCACAATCCACAGTCCACAGAATTCCAGAATTTCAGAATGTGCGGAAACAAAACAACTTCCAACTCCAACACTTTTTTCTACATTCTCTTGTTTTTTCCCCACTTTTTTCCTCTTCCTTGACTTTTGCGAAAGAGAAATGTTGCCAAAACTTTTCCTGTGGTGTCCAGAAGATGTAGGCTGGAGAATGGAGTGTGGAGTGTGGAGCATCGACTATAGACTATAGACTACGGACGATGGGCAATGAAGAACACTTTATGTGTTATATGTTATATATTATGTATTTATATGCACATTGTATATCCACCAGGAACCAGGAACTTTATTCTGTCTACTCTCTACTGCGTTTATTTATTTATTTACTCCCGTTTTATTTTAGTCCAAAAAACACTAAAGCCAAAAGAAGTAGAAAGAGAGAGCAAGATCAAAGATGAAAGTTCAAGTCTTAATTCTCAATTCTCAATTCTCGAGACTCGAAACTCGAGTCAATATTAAGAACAAATTATAGATTTTTCTCTCGACTCTCGACTTTCGACTCTCGACTCTTGATTTTATAATACCAACCCCTCGACATCCGCGTATCATCAAAGGCCTTGAATTCATTCAATTCATTTTCATTTTCATTTTTAATTCAAAATACAAAATTCAAAATACACCAAGAAAACAGGAAATAGGAAATTCAGACTCGTTTTACATGTTTCCTTTTCTATTTTTTTTCTGTCATTTTCTCCATTCTCCACTTTCCCTTCAATCCTATTTTTTCTACTGCTACATTTATCTGTAGCCCCGTTTCCTCGTTTTGTCTCTGACTGATATTTTTTACTCTTTTACAATATACAATTACGGTCGATGGTGGACGGTACTTTGCTTTGAAATTGGATATACTTGAACAAATTGGTAAATATAGACAGAGCATTTGTTATTTGTAGTTTGTGCTTTGTGCTTTGTACTTTTAACGGTGTAGACTTTAGACTTTATACTGTAGACAGTAGACGAGAATGATGCTGATGATGGAAGATGACAGATAAAAAGGACTATCATTTTTGCTCTCTCTTTATCTTTCCAATCAACTTTCCCTTTTGATTTTTGATGTAGTGTCAGTAGTCAATTGTGGTTCGTAAATTCACTCGGTAGAATATATATATAAAACACGGAGATGTGGATCCTGATTCCAAGTCCAATTTCAATTCGCAATTGATCCAATTTCTCGAGTCTCGAGTCTCGAGTGTAATTGAGACTTCAATTAAGGACGCCGTTTTCAATACTCAATTCTCAGTACTCTGTGTCAGTTTGGTTTTGGTTCAAAATTTTCAGAGACGCTGGTCGTTAGAAGCTTTTTTATGGGTCCCATTAGAGGAGAAAATGAATGGGTTTTTTCTACTTTTTTTACTCAACTCAACTCAACTCAACTCGTTCGTGTTGAATTTAGAGTTGTTTTGTTCAATTTGTATCCATGTCCATATCGATATTGATATCGATCCATCCACCTCAATCACAATTCACAATTCACACCTACATAATACACAACCTCAAACGCAATACAAATACAAATACAAGAGAAGAGAAGAGGGAATAAATAATGGAGCTGGGAATGGAAAAGTGAGTAATAATAACGGATGGCTGATTCTAGATTCTACCATGGATTTTATGCACAATCTACAATCTACCATCGACAATCGACAATCTCCAACGCACAATCTATAATGTGAAATCTACAGTCTGCAATGTACAGTGTACAATGTACAGCCCACAGCTCACAGACAACGGGACGCAGTTTAGAGTTGAGCTCATATCACTTTTAAAAGTAATTAAACACGCAGTAATCACAATACTTAAGCCAACTTTACTGTTATGTCCATTTTACAAGCCGCGAGCTACAAACTGGAAACTGGAAAGTGGAAACGCGGGTTTATTCCAAATTGGAATGTTATGGCTCTAATTTCATACACACACGAAACACAAAACACGAAACAGGAACAAGGCACAAGGAACATTACAAACTGTACATGTTAAATTGTAAATACATTGTAATTCCCTCATGTACTCTCCACTCCAGACTCCAGTCTCGTGTCTTCTCCACTTTCCATGTTAACAACACGTGCTATTACTGATTCTGGATTCTGGATTCTGGAAACTGAAACAGACAGAATGTTCATGTACCATCAGGAATTACTACTCCAAACTCCAAACTCTAAACTCAAAACTCTAAACTCAAGCTCGAAGCGTGTAACGTGTGGCGTGTACATTGTACATCTCCATTATTTCCAGTTTCCAGATCGAGATCCAGAATTATTGCGGGATTAAATTTCAAACTTTGGACAGTTCTGTCTCTCTATTGACAGTTATGAGAAGAGAAGAGCGGAGAAGAGCGGAGAAGAGACGATAATGTATGAAACATGATATTGGAAATGGGATATTGGATATTGGATTTTGGTTGAGTAAACGAGAGGACAAGGATAACATTTTCTTTTTCCTCTTCAAATCCCATTTGTAATCCAAAGTGTAAGAGTCTAGAGTCTACGAGTGGTTGAAATGATCAGATCGGAACCATATGCCGCTAAAAGTCCGCAAGGAGATGGAGATGGAGAGTGAAAGCTGGAGAATGGAGAACCCTTTTTTATCCTCATTTCGCCACTCTCCACTCTTCACTGTGAATTGTGAATTGTGAATCGTGCATCTAGAATCTAGAATCCAGCATCCAGAATCTAGAACCTAGAATGGTGAAAGAAAGAATTCAGTGACTGATGTTGACGTAAATTGCACGGGGGAAAATATAATCCCTGATCATTGTCTTAATCGCAGGAGGAAAAGAAAAACCAAGAGAAAGGCGCATAAAAAACAAGACTTTCAGCGCCCGTCTAACGTCCAAAATGCTCACACCATCAATCATCGACCAATAGCCAGTATCCAGCAGTCCGCCTCTGACCATTTTACATACACATGTTTACCCACACACATCTAATATCTAATATCTAATGCCCAGTGTCTTGTGTCTTGTCCCTAGTCCATTGAATATCCTACCAACACCGTAAATTTTACCGTCTCTCCATCTCCATTTTGAAATTCTAGATTCTAGATTCTAGACTCTAGACTCGATCTCCTTTTCCTTCCCGTTTCATATTTATTTATGCCTACTTTTATGAAATGCAAACATGAAATATAGACATAGATTTGTACACGTTTGCAATGTCTCCAGTCTCCAGTTTTGAGTCTCCAGTCACCACCGATCACGATTTACAATGCAAATTTGTGATTGTTATTGTGGTTTGGAGTTTGGAGGTTTAGTTGTCTTCTGTTTTCTGTTTGTATTGGCTTTGGGCGTGATAAAATGTAAATAAAAGGAATCAGTTGGTTTATGGTTCTTTTCCGGCACATGCTAAATTCAAAATGTCTACGTTCTATATTCTATATTCTACGTTGTGCATTCTGCATACGCATCAATTATACAACAAGAAGAGAGAAGAGACCTGTCAGTGCTATTTGCTATTTTGTACAGAGACAGAGACACAGTTTGACCAGTCTATTCTATTCTATTCTAGTCTGCTCAATTCTCTTTTATCCTCACTCATATCTCATGTCCAGATCTGTATCCATCCAACGTATGGACATGGAAATTCTGCGTAGTGGTTACTGTTTACTGGTCTCAGGACAAAGTGGAAAAAGTGTTCAAAAGTTCAATTTCTCTTCCATGAGCTTCCTCGAGACTCGAGACTCGAGACTCGAAACAAGAGATTCGAGATTGAAGATTCGAGACGTGATGTAAACGATCGAGGATGATGATGATGCTGATGCTGATGATGATGGTCTCACTGCCCTTGTTTTTTAATGGTTTTATAGTACATACAACATACAACATACAGGATACAGGACAGAGATATGATGATGCGTATCCATTTCCATTTCCAAAGAGAGAAGAGGGAAAAGAGTGCAGAATGGCAGAATGGCAGAATGTCCCATAAATTCTCTTCAAACTTTTTATTACCTCACGCACTTTTCTCTTGTGTTTTCCTTCTTTTTCAAACTGTGGGCCGTGTGCTGCGGGCTGTAGACTCTAGACTCTAGACTCTAGACTCTAGACTGTGGGTTAGCTGTCAAATCCTAAATGGTTTGATTTTTTCCTCTTCTTTTTCATGTTTTCACAATGTTCAAGCCTCGATGCTCAACGCACATGATTCATGATAAATGATAAATGAGCGTTGTGTACTGTGCCTTGTGGATTGTGGATTGTGCATTGTGCATGGTGCGTGATGATGTTGATGCTGGAGAAAGGAGTGAAAAGTGAAGAGTGAAAGTAACCACCTACTTTTTATTCAAGTTTTTAGACAAACAACATAATATATCATATGATCCCGTGTAGATTGTAGATTGTAGATAATATAATATCGAATATAGAGTACAGAGGATCCATCATCTAATTTTATGATGACCCTTGTTTTGTTCTAAAAAAAGAAGGGAATATAAAAATAGACAGTTGAGATAAATCAACAGATTTTGGATGAATATCTCATGGACTTTTTTTAGGACGATTGACAAACATGTAAAATGTAAAATGTCGCGTGTAGGAAAATAAGATATCAACTTTGCCCATATTTTTTTCTACTCTTTTTTCTGATCACTTGATTTAAAACCCCAAACATTAAATGTGCTTGCTTTTAGTTCTTTTTCCTCTGCCGCTGTTTAGTATTTTAGGATTCATTATTTATAAATTAGGGGCAAAAGGTTGAATACTGAACATTCAAACTTGAAACGGATCATCAAATATCAAATGGAATCGGCTCTATAATAATAATAAATAATAAAGTTTTTTCTTCATACAGAAGCAAAATTTCATGCCCATTTTATTATTTCAGCATTTTTCTAATGGGAGAAAAATAATCAAAAAAAAATTTGGTTTATCCCGCTTATTTTTCTTTCATACATATGCATAATATTAAACCTTGAATTTGGAGCTGAATCTGCCTTTGTAGTTTTGTTTATTCTTCCTTTTCTAACAATCTCATGTTCAATATAAATAAGATCCGAGTGAAGGAAGATACAGGAATGTTTAGAAAGGAGAAAAACATACAGAGAAATCAAGTAAACCATTCACATTTTCCAAGTTTCCTTCCACAAGACTTGGGCTTTGAGCATTTGAGCATTTGAGAATTGAGGATTTCATGATGAAAGGATAAAAATTTCAACAAGTTTTCAAACAGCCCTTAAAATTCTAAAAGGATCGATAAGAAAAATACCGCGAATAATCCAGAAAATCCACCTCGACTCTGGATTCTGGACGTTTTTCATAATTGTGATCTACTGATAGGATTTTCATGAATTTGCTCTTGTATTTTATTATTAGTAGATTCTAGATTTTACCTGAGGTTTTCTATGTAGACTTTTTAGAATTTCAATTTGCAAGGAACGGGGTTTCTCCCGCTTTCCTCTCTTTTCCCTTACTAAGAAATCATTATGCTTCAATGGTTTTTCCCTGCTCAAAGTTGGGTTTGAATTTTGAATATTCAAGTTGATAATATTATATTTAGGATAAAAAAGAGTATTTTTAATACTCAGTATGCAGTATGTAGTTTGTAGTGTGTAAAGTTTAGTAGTTTAGCATAATATAATAAAAAGAGTAGAAAATTAATATTAAAAAAATTGAAATGGGCGTTTAAAACCAAACCATATGTATCACGAATTGTGAACCAGGTTCAAAATTTATCGTATTAAAATTAATCCATCATCATTATTTTTTTTACTAAACAAACCGCTTGTTATGAGAAAACACACAAACACAAACAAACACAAAGAGAGAATGAGAAAGAGAGAGAGAGAGAGAGAAGCCATGGTGAAATTAATGAGGCTTTAAATAGGAAAAGTGGCATTCGACTGGATGTTAGTTCACGTGAAACCTCATTTCTGTACATTATTCAGCGTCTAAATTCCAAAGTCTACAGTCTACATCCTACATTTTATATTTTACACGGGAGCTACCAGCGTTGTGCAAAGTAAATGATGGTAAGAATAACGATAATTATTGTAATTTTCCCACACTGCTAAAACTAATAACTTTCCCTCGAGTCTTGAGTCTGGAGTTTAGAGTCTCCAGTGAGCGATTGAGCCAGTGAGCGAGTTAAAGGCAAACACATTACATGTACATTGTACATTGTATAATGGAGCATGGAAAATGGAACAGGGAATATCACACATGAAGAACCAAATTCCACTGCAGAATTCTCTTTATTAAAATACAGTGAAAATGGGATGAAAATTTTCCTTGTCCTGCTTTTCTCGCTCATTTTTAAGCTTCAGTTTTTGAGTTTATTTTTTCAAAGTTTTTTCAATGCTGCAGACCACAGACCACAAAGTACAGGCATGCTTGTAAATTGTACATGTAAGTACATACACAAATGTCTCTTTGTACTTTGTACTTTATCCCTTGTAGTACGTACTTAGAACACAAAACACAAAGGTACTGGATGTTATTGCGTGTCAGAGTTTTCTCCAGCTCATAATTTTTCTCCAGCTCATGCAATACAATAAAATACATAAAGGATTGTTTCTTGTTCCAGTGCTCAAAGCTAACACTTGATGTTTCATGTTTCATGATTAGTGTTTCATGCAACTCAGTTTGAATTTGAGCTTGAGTGACTGATTGAATGAGCGATGAGGAGGAGTTTTTGAACAAGTTTTTGAAAAATCTAAGGCCACAAACCATATAAAACAAGATCCGCTGTAAATTGTACATTGTACATTTTACGTGGTGGTTGCAGCACTAAATACAGGAGCAAAAATGTAATGCATGCTGTAAATTGTACAGTGTTCAAATACCAGCCTTTAAATTTTAGCCGCCTTTAGTTTAGTCTTGTGCTCCGACAAAACATCAGGGGAACACTAGAGAAAAAGTGCAAGTTTATTTATGTACCATATATTTGAAATGTTTTCATTGGAAATTTTCTCATTTTGGATTTTGGATTTTGCATATTACGTAAACCAAGGTAAACTGCACACTGCAAAATACCGTAGATCGTAGATCGTACACCACACATGAAAAGTTCAAAGAGGGCAGAATCACAATCACAACTTTTATCCTAATTCCATTTGTGGTCGGTCGGTTAATCTAGAATCTGGAACCAGAATCGAGGATCTAGAATTTAGAATCCGAGCTGTAGGATTGAAATTGGTGGTGCTTGGTTTTTCCTTTATTTAAATTTTGAATGTGCACAAACGTAAACAGGGAGAACAACAAGTAGAAAGTAGAAAGTAGAATCTAGAATCTAGAATCTAGACTAAACCTTAAACACTAAAGAGTGTGTAGTGTGTAGTGTGTACAGAGTACGCTGTAGAGTGGAAATGAAAATAAAGAGATGGTGGACATGATAATGGACCAGAAAATCCCCTGGAGAAACAAGCCACAAAACAACCAAGATCCTCTTACCACAAAATCCTGTTTGTTCCATTCATTTCCCATTTCCCATTTTATATTTTCACTTGAGCCCTTGAGCTATAATCTGGAATCGTGCCTGTGCAATTTACATTTTACATTGTACATGAAAAGGTTTTGCAAGAGTCAAGAGTCAAGAGTGAGGTCATCTCTCATCTCGATTTTTGTCATCTCATAATACAGACACAGAACAGAGCTTTGTGTAAAATAGGTAGTTTTAAAACGTGGAGTAGAGATGGACTTTATTACCAATTATTATGTTGTGTGTTTAAAAAGACCGACGGCTGTTATCTATTACTCTCGAATCTCGAATCTCCAGTGTCGAATGTCGAGTGTCTCATCTCTACAGTATACAGTCTATACTGCACATTGCACATAGTTTTTGTGAACCCTTTTAAATTCCAATTTGAAGTCCTATCCACCACCCCATGTCCAATGTCCAATGTCCGATGAACAAGAATGACGATGACAATGACGACGATGGATCATCATCATCATAATTTCCCCCAAAAGTTAAATCAACCAAACCAAACTCAACTAGACCAAGACAACAAAACACTGACAATTGAACAGTCGTAGTCAAACAATTGAGTTGAGTTGAGTTGACGCTGACTTTGACTTTGACGTTGGCTTTGGCTTTGACTTTACCAAAAACCAAGAGCAACTTGGGACTTGGAGCTTGAACACTAAAACTTGAACACGTTGAACACGTTGAATGTTGAACATTGAACATCAAGATCAACATCAACAAAAGTTTCCGGTGCTACGTTTCTTGATAGGAGTGGAATAAGAGAGAAAGGAATCCACAATCTACATTCAAATTCTCCGTGCCTGTTGGAGCGTCCAACTTCAACTCAAACTCCAACTTCAAGTCCAAGTCTAGCTCCAACAGTCTCGAGCCTCGAGTCTCGAGTCTACAGATGCAGTTCATGCTGTGAGACTCGGATTAAATATTCAAAGAGTGTTTTCCTACACTTTTTGATGAGAATTTTACACTTGTACACTTGTACACTGGTAAAATGTACAATGTACATGGACCATACAACATACACTAGTTGTGCACCGTGGTTCCTCGAGTTCCTCGAGTTCTAGAGTGGACATGCAGTTCATGAACCGTGTAGCACGTAGAATGCAGAACCTATGTAGAGTCTAGAACCTAGAACCTAGAATGTAGTCCATTCCATTCCATTGTATTTCTATCCTCGTGTTCCCCATTACAAGTTATTTACAAAGTGATTTAATTTGCAAGTAGGATGTGACAGGAATACAGGAATACGCAATACAGAACGCAGCTCCACATCCACAATCCACAGCCAGAGTAAACAGAGGAAGAAAATTGATGGAAAATCCACATGTACATTGTACATGCATAAAAGCTGAACACTGAGCATTGTACATAATGTACATCGTCCATTATTTCCCGGTGGAGCGAGTCTTATTACATATTATGATTATTAAGGATCCTGTTTCATTTCTATATTGCATGTCTTTTCTTGTCCCTCTCCGTCCTCGTATTCTTATTCTTCTTGTTCTTGTGGTTCTACTTTCTACTTTCTACTTGTACTTTTAGTTCTAGTTTTGGGGTTTGTTCCTTGGTTCGCCATTTGAATGTGATTGCTTGGTTTATTGCACATGGATATGTAAATACATGCACAATGCACGATCTACATTTTATATTACGGCATCAGAGAGAGAAAGAAAGGAGTAAATGAGGTTGCCGTCATTGATTTTGGTGTACATAATTCCGTCTCCATTTCGTGATTCAAGGATTCAACGACTAAACATTCAACTTTCAACACACCACAAATAAGTACATTTCATATCCACAATCCACGATACATGGACAAAAGCCAAAGCCAAAACCGAATTCTCCACCTGCTTTCTCTCACTCTTCAAAATTACAAATACTGAATATGCTGAATATAAAGCAGAATGCACACGACACACAACACACGACACACGACAAGCTAATGCACATATGTAAATTATTTTGTTGTCCTTCATTCAAGTTTCGAGGAGCTGTAAATGAAAGCCTAAAAGCTCAAAACCTCAAAGCTCAAGGACTGTAAAGCTCTGAGGCTTTTTCTGTAATAATATTTCTGCATGGACCCCCCGCACAATGTTTTCATTTCACCCATTTAAAATTCCCTACACCGCAGGAATCTCAACTTCACGGCTACTGCTGCACAATGAACAGTGAACAGTGAACAACGGCAGGTGATTTGGCCTTCCGTCCGTATCAATTGAAATTGATACGGAATCGGATTGCTGATTGCTGATTGTTGGTTGTCGTTGTTGTTGTTGTTGTTGACCAGTGCATAATTCGTTTGTCCAATGTCCAATGTTCAGTGTTCTGTTATTTATTACAGCAGTCCTGTCAACACCTTTTCAAGTTACGAAAATCTCCAAGTTTTTTATCGACCGACCACCAACACCCAAATCAACAACAACGACAAGCATGAATGTCTTATTTAAACCTGGAGGTGAAAGGAAAAGGAAAAGGAAAAGGAAAAAAGAGTTGATGAATTTCATGCGAGTATCGAGTCTCGAATCTAGAATCTCGAAGCGCGAAGCGTGAATCTCGAATCCCGTGTCAGGTCAATTACGGAACTTTTTCTCAAGACTCTCAACTCACATGTTTGACCACAAAAGCCTGAAACATAGAACCAAATCGATCGTTTGATTTGATTTTTGTTGTTGGTGCAGCATTTTCATCAAATCAATGGACTGGGAATCAGTTTGAATACTGAACACTGAACACGCTTTGAGCTTTGAGCTTTGAGCTTCGAGTTTCGATTTTCGAGGTAATGCACAAGAAAATAGGGAAAACATTTAATGAGAGATCAGGCTCACGATTCAGTTTCAAGTTTGACACTCGTTGTTGAAAACTCTCGAACATTGAATGCTAAATCTTGAATGTTGAAGCTTTTTTGGCCTTGAGCTGTTGATCATGATCCTGATTCCAGAATCTAGAATCCAGAATCTAGAATTTAGAATCTAACGTCAAGTCAATCCGTTTTATGTGTATTTTACGGCAGACTCCTTCTTCAGTCTGCCGCTACATTCTACATTCTACATTGTACATGAATGTTGGATATTGGATATTGGATATACTCTGTGATCTGTCTTCTGTATTCTGCCTAATACAGCGGAGAGTAAATAAGGGATGTCTAAGCATAAAGAAAACTTTTGAAGGCCAGGTAAATTAGCTTCGTCAACTCACTTTCTCTTTTCCTTTTCCTCCTTTCAATTCTCCCTCTCTCCCTCTCCCTCTCTATCTCTGTTGTTGGGTGTGGGTTTGAATTTGAGTTTGGCTTTGGGTTTGGCTTTGATGAGATTTCTCATTTCCTTTTAAACTCTTCTTTGAATTGGGCTCTTTTAACTATTTTTGATCTGTGTTTTGTGTGTAGGATGTACGTGTCAGAGTCTGGATCTGGATCTGGTTCGTTCTCTGTCTGTTGCCTGTGTGCAGATCAAGTTTTATTTTGTTTAATTTAATTCAATTCAATCGAGTCACTTTGAAATCTAGATTCTAGATTCTAGATTCTCAACTCTACAATCTATACTCTATACAAACAAAGGACACGATCTGCTGCCAGGTCTAGCAGTTCTAGATTCTAGATAAAGGATCAAACAAGACAATTTTCTTGTTGTTATTTCCCAAACTCCCACTTTCCCTTCCCATTTTCATCGGATGAATACATGATACATGATGCATCATGCATGAGTTCTTGACGCTGAGAGACGGGAGAAAGTTGTGTAAAAACCAGTACAACTTTTTGATTCTAGATTCTGGTTTCTAGATTAATTATACCGCATGAACAACGAAGGATGATTCAATACAAAATACAAAACAAAGACTACCAACTAGATTTTATGCCAAGGTTTACGACTCGTAATTTTTATATCTTGATAAAAATGGGTCCAGAATCTAGAATCCAGATTGTTATAGAATCTTGATCTTGAAGAGTGTAAAAGTAATCTACAAGACAAATTTCTGTACCTTAATAATAAAATAAGGAGAAAGTTTTGTAATAATTATAGTGCCTAACAGGTGAAAGTCTACAGTCTAGAGACTACAGACTACAGACTAGAGAGATGAATGGAATAGAATATTCATGTGGCGTGTAAAGAAAGAAGGAGAGAGCATGCAGAATGTTCAATATTCAATATTGAACCAGAATTATTGTTAACTTTTGGGATAATAAAATTTCAGAAATTTTCATCAGAGGAAACTTTTTGCTTTTATTTGTACCATACAAAAGTCCAACTATAACTGCAACTCCAAGTTGAGAACTCGAGTCTCTAGTCTAGAGTCTCGAGTCTCGAGTAGATAGAAAATATACAAAATAATCGTAAATGGAATACACTGACTTGTGAGTACACGCCAGGTTACAGGTACGCCGTCGTAATTGCATACAAGAGAATTTTGTTTGCTCTTTTATTGTACAGTGTACAGGGAACAGCGTGTGGACTATGGACTACATACTGTTGCTTTCTCCGTACTTTCATTTCTTTCTCCTTCTCACTCTTGTGCTTGTTCTCCTTCTCGTCCCATCCACTTGAACTTGGGAAACTCTTCCTGAACGTCGATGAACAAGAAACTTTGAGCTATATCGAGTGTGGAATATGGAATATGTATATCAATCTACAATCTACAATCTACCATCTACCATCTACAAGTAGCAAGTATATTCACACTGGAGAAAGTTTGGAGGAACGGATCAGCATTCAACATGCTGTTGCCGTCACACAGCACAGCCAAACCAAAACCAACTTTTCAACCTCCACATGAAATACGTCCATATGTAAATCTAGATTCTAGATCCTAGTGCCTAGATACACCAAGTACACCAAGCATGCAAATCCAAATGTAATTATTCAAGATAGTGCTGTTGCTCCATTTCAATTTTGGTTTCCATTTTCCATAGGTAGAAAATATTTAGAAAAAAGAAAATAGAAAACAAAGTCAAAATTAAAAATTTAAGTCAGACTTTCTCTTCCTACCAGAAAAAGTGAAAAGTGAGATGTGACTAAGAAAGAAAGAAAGAAAGCAAAAAGAGGACGGAGAAATCGGGATGAGAATCTGTTGCACATGAATATGTACGATATACAATGAACATTGTACAGTTTACATTGTACAATCAATGGCAAAATAAAACGCTCCATTTCACTTCGTACTTGTTGGTACATATTGTAAACTCTTAAAATCATGTGTTGCTCAAACTGCAAATCTCATATTCCATTTGTATAATATAATGTAAAATATTTATGGAAAAAAATCCAGAGGTTTAAAATTTTATATAATTTTTCTATCTCTATATACTTTTGTTTTCTGTAGTTGATCCCACAAGAAAAGATTGATTTGTTCATGACATTTAATAAATCAATAAATAAATAAATTTATTTTTCTTCAGTCTATATTAAATTTATAAATTTTACACGGACTCACCTCCTCGAGATCGTTGAATTCTCATCTTTGGAGAAAGTTAATTAAGGACGAGTTCATGGACGGCAGCTCATCATCATCATCAGTTTCAAGTCCAATTTGATATTTGATTTTTGATGAAAGATGAATGAAAAAGAAAGAGTAACCAATTTCAGTTTCAGGTTTTCTTGTTCCTGTTGCTCTTGATGTTCTTGATGTTCTTGTACTTGTTATCCTTGTTGTTTTTGTCGATTCACTTCACATGCACAAAGGAGCACAAAAAAACACACTCACCAGCACAAAGTCATAAATCAGAATCAGAAATAGAAAATGAAATCCAAGCACAAGTAGAAACAGTTGGATAAACAGTGACCGGAGAAAGCTCTGGAGTAATTGTAAAAGGTGGCGAATGGAGACTTGAGAACTTGAGAATGGAAAAGAGATATGTGAAGAAAAGAGCACTGAATTAAGTACAAGTTGCTGTTCCCTTTGGTTTTTTTTATATTGGCAAATCAATGGCAAGGCTGGTAACTGACAACTGGCAACTGGCTACCGGATGGCACCTTGGAATTAAAGATAGATAAATGTACATGTAGATGTGAAAGGCGAGAGAATTGTAAGGAGGAGGAGGAGAAAGTCAATAAATCCTGTTTTCTATTTCTATTTATCTACAGAGTGTACAGTGTAGACTGTAGAGTGTAGAGGTGAGATAAAGAACGTGTTTGGCCTTTTGGCTCTCCTTCCGCTCCTCTTAGATTATTAGGTGAAAAAAATCCAAGGAGATTTCGTGTAGCCAGACAACGAGGAGGCAAAGGAGAAGGAGAACGAAAACGACTATGATTATGACTACGACTACGACTGAGGAAAATAAAATAGGGGAAAACGAATCAAGAATGAAGGATGAGAAATGTGTTGCTCTTGCTCTTCGTACTGTTGCTTTTCCTACTTTTGATTTTCTTCTCTATTCAACTATCTTGAATTGCTTTCCTTTTTCCTGCCTTTTCCTTCAACTTTGCTTTTCCTTATCGTCGACGTTGTTGGTTGTTGCTTTGTGGAAAAAATCGCCTCGTGTTTCTCTTTCTATTTCCCCCTCACTTTCACTTGTCTTTGGCCTTTTCTTGCTTTAAGTTACTTTCACTTTAGATTTGGACCTTTGTCGTTGTCGCTGTCTTTGTCTTTGCTTTTCTATTGTTACTGTGTGTGATTCACATTCACATTCAGAGTGAGAGTGAGAGCCAGAGCCAGATCCGGAGCCAGAGTCAGAGCCAGAGTTGAACGTTGAGACGTTATCCTCCTCCTGGAAAGAGAGACAGAGTGAATTTTTCCCCGCTCCTTCCTCTCACTAAATATCTGACAAGGTTCCTTTTCCCCCGTTCTCTTCCTGCGATTGTGTGAGAGAAAGGGAGAGCAGAAGAGAAGAGAAAAAGTACGAAAGGACGAAAGTACGAGAATGAAAAGGAGAAGGAGAGGACGAGGAGACGAGAAGAATGATGAAAAGTATAAGGAAAAGAGAAGGACGAGGAACGATCATGTTGGTTGTTGGTTCGGTTGGGTTTTTTCGGAGCGCAAAAGCTCTTTTCCGGAGCTGGAACGTAGAACATGCGCTTATACGCCGAATTGATCACTCTAACAACTACAACTATGACTACGAGTACGACTACGAATCTACCTTTGGCTTGGCTCGCTTGCTAAAACTCTACTCTCGCTCCAACTTCAACTCCAGTTCATGTATCGTAGTCACGCTCTTCTCTGGATATTGCGCCTTTCCCTTTACCTCTGACGCTGAAGTTGGTTCTGGTTCTGGTTCTACTTGCACTCTGTTTTTACCTTTGCCTTGATGCGAGTTAAAAGGAATGGCCTCATCCTACAATATTTTATTATACTCCTTCTATCTCAATCTTACCCGTACGCACACCCAAACACACACACACACAAACACAGCAAATTTAGAGGCGCACACAACACACAACACACAACGTACAACATAGGATACACAAGATACAATATAAAAAGTATAATACACGAACTTTCTTCTCCCTCTGTCTGCAGTATTTAGTGTGAAAGTCAAGTTTCTTCCTCCTTCTCTCGCTGAATCACCTTGCTTCAAACTCCGTGTTCCAAACTACAAACTCCAAACTCCATGTTCCATGTTCCATATTCCATACTATTCAGATTATACGGGAGAAGGTCGTGAAAAGTCCAGAGAGAACATGTCTATACATTTTCCATGCTTTTATAAATACCAAGAACAACCTTTACAATGTACACTGTACACTGTACAGTAGGGTGCTTCATTTTGAGCAAATGTGTGAAAAGTCAATGGGCCATTGTCTCAAATGAAAGACCTACCTATGTAGGTATTACCTGTAAAATATTAAGGAATTCCGTTTTGAATTGGGTACGCGCATTGAGGTCAAAGGTCAAAGGTACTTGAAAATCTTGGTTTACATTTCATTCTGGTTCTCAAGAATGCGTCAACCGATTTTAGTGTGAGTTACCATTTTGGAAAGATAATTGCATTGTCTTTAAGCCTGGTTTTCAAAAAATTGCAAAAACCCCGGATTTTTGTAAAAAGCCCGGGTTACAAGCACAAAATCCCGGGTTTCGGATCGAATTATAAGTAAAATTAAAAACTTGTTTAGACATGTAGAAAGTGTGGGATTTCACCTTTCAAACGCGCTGTTGGCCTTTAAAATCCGATTTAAAATACTCCCACAATGACGTTTTTCGTGCAAATGGTTCAACGAAAAATGAAGATTTTATGCAACAATTTTTTTCTTTTCCGTATAAAACCTACCAAAGGCCATATAAAACCAAAGAAAATTACCTGTGTACATTAAAACAAGTGCCCAGTACTCAATTCGTAAGAAACCCGAACCTACAACCCTTAAAATCCGAGATACGGGGAAAACCCGAATTTCGGAGTTTTCTTGCTCCAATTTCGGATCAGTTGGTAACAAAACACCGTTGGATGTTTAATGTTCATTTTCCAAGTTTTCATTTGTAGGTTACTCGTTTATCGTTGTTATTTATTGCAGAATACACTAATGTTTGCCCTTTTTATCGACATTAAAAAATTTACGCAATGGGTAAATTAAAAGGATTAAAGAACATACCAGAGCAATTTCTGCAACAACTCTCACAACATATGTTCTCAAATAACGTTGCAAGACCATTCGATCCGAATTTGGAGCAAGTAAACTCCGAAATTCGGATTTTCCCCGAATTTCGGATTTTAAGGGTT
>JAQGBH010000396.1:0-53149 GCA_034698265.1 Sminthurinus aureus | reverse complement strand
AAAATTGATTCAACATTTTTTTGGTCGGATTCAAAGACTGTATTATTGTGGTTGAGATCTGATGCTCGCAACTATAAGCCATTTGTTGCTCATCGAGTTGGTGAGATCATGGAGTCAACTGACTTGTCATCATGGAATTGGATATCTACCCTGGAAAATGTTGCTGATGAGGCTACTAGAGATTGCAAGGAAATAGAATTTTCATCTGATTGTCGATGGTTGACTGGTCCTTCTTTTCTCCTTCTTCCTGAATCCGAGTGGCCAACAGAACGAACCAAAGAAATTAAAAAAGAAGAAGTGGAAATTGAAAAATTAGAAATGAAATCTGAATTCTTTGGTTTGATTTCGTCTTGTCCGGATTCAAAAATTATTTCTCATCGATTTTATGGAAATGAAGAAGAATATGTAGGAGTTATTTCTCAAGACGAGAGTGATTCATTTCCAGATTCAACACGATTTTCAAATTGGTCCAGACTGATCAGATCAACTGCATGGATTTTAAGATTCAAAAATAATATACAAAAAATAATAAATAATAATAAAGAAAATGTAAAAAATGGAGATTTATCGAGAGACGAAGAATATGAAGCGGAAAAATTATGGCGGAAAAAAGTACAGATGGACAGTTTTCAAGACGAAGTTCGAATGTTGAAACGAGGAGGAGAGTTGAATAGTTCCAGCCGGCTCTACAGTTTATCACCTTTTCTTGATGGTGATGGAATAATGAGAGTAAGAGGTAGAACAACACTTTCAAATGAACTACAGTATTCAACAAAGAATCCTGTCATTCTAGATCCGAAGCATCAATTTACTCAATTATTAATTCATTATTATCATTGTGGAGTTGGTCATAATGGTCAGGAATTGGTAGCAAATGAACTACGACAAATTTACTGGATACTGGATTTGAGAACAGCTGTGCGGAGTGCTTGGAGCAATTGTCAAAGTTGTAAAAATAAAAGAGTAAATCCACAACCACCACTCATTGCTCCTCTACCAGAAGTACGACTGAATCGTCCTGCTAAACCCTTTACTTGGACTGGAATGGACAACTTTGGTCCAATAGAAATCACAGTGGGACGTCATCATGAAAAACGGTATGGAGTGTTGTTCACTTGCTTGTCTACTCGTGCGATTCATCTTGAGGTATCAACATCTCTCACTACGGATTCTGCAATTATGGCAATTAGAAGAATGGTTTGACCTTCTTATATGACGGGGCTTTCAATTTCGTCAAAAGCTATTAAACTCTCCAAATTTACTACATTATAGCCAAAAACCCAGACCATCACAAATCCAAAGACAACGATTTTTGTTCAAAAATAATGGGTTATTTGACTTTTCTACCATCTTCCTCTGTTATCGAATTGTTAGCCAAAAGTTCTATGCTACAACATCTTTTTCAAAACGACGTACCGTATTTGCCTGAACAAAAATTTGCATTACCGCTAAAACGGCTAGTCACTTGATTGGCATCCTTCAAATTTCGCACGTATAAAAAAACAGCGAATCCAAGATCGGATAAATTGTTTCCCTTAAGCCATTAAATGTGGTTTCGATCTAGGCTCACATTAATCCCAACGTTCCTGATATGAAAAGTTACAACCTAATTTCTTGATTTCAAAAACGTTTTGCAATTCAAATTTGGCGGAATAATTGTTTGGGTGCTATTACAGTTACTTGGTGAATAGTCGTCACTTTTTTCTAACCCATCCGCCGTCTGGTGGGCTCCTAATAAAACCCATATATTGTAGCTAATAAAATTTGGGCTCAGAGAAATAGCCACTATTCTGGCTAAGAGAAATAGCTATTACTTTGGCTAAGAGAAATTTCTATTACTCTGGCTAAGCGAAATGGAAATTTCGAAATAAGCGAAATGAAATTTCTCTTAGCCAGAGTAATAGCTATTTCTCTTAGCCATAGTAATAGCCATTTCTCTTAGCCAGAGTAATAGCTATTTCTCTTAGCCAGAATAATAGCTATTTCTCTTAGCCAGAGTAATAGCCATTTCTCTTAGCCAGAATAATAGCCATTTCTCTTAGCCCAAATATTAGCCGTTTGTCTTAGACCAAATTATATTAGCCACAACATATACAACGTTTTGTTTCGAGTCCACCAGCTGGTGGGTTAGGTATAAAAAAGTATACGACAAATACTTCCCCCCGAATGTCTATGAGCAAATCCAAACAATCACGCCACCAAATGTCAGTTGCAAAACGACGTTATTGAGACCAATCAATTACGTATTGACTTTTCAATGCAGGAGTTTTCGGACTAAAGAGAGTCTAGATCAAAGCCGGATTTCCTCTAAACTGCTGGTTTAATTTTTTGTGAGTGCGAACTGTTGTTAAAAGCTAAAGTCAAGCGACTAGCCCTGTTTTTAGCGTAATGCGGTTTTTTCTTCTCGCAAATACAATAGGTTTTAAATCAAATGTTCTGACATAGAACCGATTGCTGACCATTAGAAAACGAAGGGAGACGGTTGAACTTAAAAAATTATATAATCCCTTATGTTTGAAAAAAAAAAACAATAATCTTTGGAAATGTTCTATTCGTAATGATCTGAGTTTTATATTAATTATTTGGTAAATTTTGAAACTTTGTAGTCTTTTGACGACATTGCAAGTCAGCTTATGTTAGTCGATCAAAAGGCACAGCTGAAAAAATTGCCGACGGTTGCGAGACAAAAAAGTTCAATGGATGTAACTTTATGGTTTCAAAACTCTGGATTTCAAAAATATTTTGGAATCCCCATATGGTGGAATGATTGTTTGGGCATTGGTACTGGCATTCGGTTAATAGCTTTTTCTGTAGATAACTTCCGATCCCGCCATGTGGCGGGCTCTCCTACTTGTATTATATAATACTGATGAATAATTACGAGAATTCTATTTTGCCAATTTAATGATGACTACATTCTACACTCTAGACTCTATACTCTACATTCTACATACATTGTGAATTTTGCGTGTGTGTTCTTTTGACGCTTCTTTCATTGTGTGTGAATAATATTTGAAATTTGAATATTATTTACAATGTACAATACACAGTAAAAAATTCGTATGTACATAATATAAAAAGTACAAAATACAAAATACAAAGTATCACGTTTACATTTGAAAAAAGATGAACAAGAAGAAGAAGAAGAAAAACAAGCAAAAAGTCTACAGGAGTTGAAAGTTGAAACAAAGTTTCAATTTCAAACTTTTTGCTCATTTTTTCAATAGTCTTAATCTTTTTTACACGTCTCCACACTCCACACACATCCAGTTTGAGTTTGAATAAGAGTTGGAGCAAAAAATTGAAGGCAGGTAATAAATACAGATGTTTTGTTCCGTGCTCAAAACTCAAAGCTCAACTGATGTTGAATGTTGAGGAACAGATGAGCGAGTGGAATAAATTAATAAATGGTGCATGTGTCTCATGTAATGTAATAAAATATTATGGATGGATTATCTGTCATTGATACACTCTTTTCCTCTGTATCTAGTATCTAGTATCTAGTATTTTACAAGGAAGAGGACCTGTCTGAGGTCTAAAGTCTGTCTGACGGACGGCTCTTGTTCATGTACATCAAATCAATAGACAGACAGCTCATGCCACATATGTACAACCTATATTATGTAAATGGAAGCATGTCAAAATTCATGTGTTGTTTCTAGCCTCTAAACTCGAGTCTAGATTCTAGAGTCTCGAGACTCGAGACAACATTTTTCTCCTTGAATTCTTTTACTAAATGATTACAACGGCTATAAATTATCATTTATCATTGATCAACTTTTTCCTTTCCCCATTTTTTCACATACGACAAATGTTTGGCGTCTACGATGAATTGGATTGGCAATTGACTGGGAAACTGGTGGAATATCTGTTAATGAAAAGTTAAATGGAGAATCTATCACATCAAATTCAAATCATGTCACATCTGGAGGAAAAGAAATAATTTAGTGGACTAATGATGCAATTAAGTTCAAGTTTGAGTATAATTTTAGAGATTCCGTTTAGAGATTGAAAAAGGAAGAAAAAGAGTGAAAGAAAGGGTGCATTTGAGATTTGAGATTTGAAATATCTACAATATGTATTGTAAAACTCGGGTTGAAATTTGAAGGGATTATAATTTGGAATGAAATGAAACGGAAACAACTATTTTTATCCTTTTCATGTAATCCTTTGATTCTTGAGATTTGAGATTTGAGATTCGAGTCTTGAAACTTGAGACTTGAGACAATCCTTTGTTTTTTGTCTTGTCTTTTATATGAACCCGCACACGCTTTGAATACCAATACCAATATCAATACCAACTTAAAGTTTAGGGAGAAAGTACACACATTTTATATATATTTTTAACACGATGGTTTGTGTTTGTGTCTGTCTGCTCCTCATTATTTTATAAAGTTTTTGAACCTGATAACTGATAAAAGTCTCATTTGACATTTGTTATAGATGTTTGTTGTTCAACTTGAACTCGGACGACGGTTGATTGTTCAATGTTCATTGCTCATGTTTAAATGTTTCAGGAATTTCCACCATTCACAGTTTTAAAACGTCGGAAATTGGAAATGTGGATTCAGAGTCCAACTCGAGTCTCGAGTCTCGTGATTCGAGATTCGAAACTCGAGTAAAAATAACCTAAAAAGGAACTATCACCTTGACTTTGGCTTTGATTACATTTAAAAACTCATGTTTGAACTGAGCATCCATTGTAAAATCATTCAAGTAACTAATGAGACTTTTTATTTTCTTCTCCGTCTTCTCTCTCTCCGTTCTACATTTATTTATTTGTTTGTTTATACACTTTATACATAATATATGTGTTGTGTTATGTGGGGGTTCAATTTTCAAATTTCAAATAATAATAGCAGCAATTCTGTGGTAGCTTTTTTAGGACTAGGGCAATTCATCCAACATTGAGCATTGAGTATTGAGGATTGAGCATTCAATGGACTGAAATTCAAGTGGAATTTACTCTGAATTTAATGAGCTCGGTCTTCTCTCTTGTTTACTCAACCGATTAGAGTTCCAAGTTCCACGGCACTTGGCACTCAAATGGATGGTGATGGTTTCATACATATTTATATCTACGTTCTTAATAAATAAATAAATAAACAGACAAAAAGAACCCAACTGAGGTGAGCCTCATAAGGAAATTCTCCCCTTCCTTATATATTTACTATTTACACTTATGCACTAGACACTCGGCATTTAACAGACCTGACCTTTCTTTTTTCTCGTTCCTCGTTCTTTGTTCCTCGTGCCTCACTCTTCACTCTCACCCTCACCCCAATTCTGGAATTCATGTAGATATAATATCTATTTATACTTTATACTCAACAGTCAAAACTCTTTATTATAAAACAGACAGTATGAGTATAATATAAATAGTAAAGGTTTTGTACAGTGTACAGAGTACAGAGTAGAGAGAGAAGAGTGTATTATAAATGTTAAAATGTTAATGTAATGAAGTACACCTAGTAAATAATCAACAATATGTCAGCACCTCGCACTTCCTTTCTCTCACTTTATACTCCGTTCTCCATTCTCGTTGCTTAACATGGAGATTTACATTTTTACACCGTACACTGTACGTTATATAAACAGTAAACAAACAGAAAACAAGAGAACCACCATGAAGTTGAGTGTTGACTCGGTGTATTTAATCACTACAAATCTCAATCTCAATTTCAAGTGGACATAAAATATCAACATCCTTAAATGACGTAAATGAACAGCCGCCGGATCTACTTTCAACCATTTACTCTGTATTTACTTGAGACTTGAGGGAAGATTTCTTTAATCGATTACAGCTAGATTCTACATTCTGTAGTTGCCTATAGTTTCAATTTCCAGTCCAATTGAAACTGATACACTATACGAGCAATAAACGATGTGAGCTGAGATCTGATGTACGATGCACGATTTAAACAGAGAGCAGAGAACAGGGAAAGAAATATGGTAGGGAGCGTGTCAGAATCAACACTCAACACATTCTTGAAAAGTTACCCATATCACGTATCATATCATTTAACAATCAAACAGACAAACAGTGAACCAAAGAAATTGAAGAGGGAGAAGAAGCGCGGAACGAATAATGAAGTTGACCATTGAAATAAATAAAGTTTGTCTATTTGACTTGAGGAATCTCATTTGGATTCCGATTCTCATTGGGATTCTGAATTCTGAATTCTGATCCTCTCCACAAAATACAATATACGCAGTGTAATATAAAACACTTATGAAATTGGGAAGAAAGAAGCTAGAAACTGGAAATTAGACGCGAGATGATCTCCGGAGGCATTCATTTGTCTTGTTATCACGTCAACGTGAGTATGTAAACACTCCACTCTCAATTCTCCAGTATCAAGTCTCAACTCTTAACCACATTGGCTATGTATCATCATTACCACGTTTACCATTACTGGGAGTTTGGAGCACACAGGAAGGAACCAGCACCAAACACCAGCCAAGAGCCAAGTAGGTAAATAATAAGTACAAGCGAGTATAAACTATAAATGCTTGCACAAGAAGCGGATGCCTACTCTCTCTTTTACATTATTATTGTTCTGTTTAAAAAAAATTATACACACTTGATACTTGATTGTTTGTACTTTGTACATAGTCAAGTCTCGAGTCGAGCCAAGTCAAGTTGTCGATGCTCACATCAAAGTCAAAGGCTAATCACATAAATTTCCCGAAGGGCTCTTAAATTTACCAAAGGTTCAATAATTCGTACTTCTCTCTCTCTCTCTCGCTGTCTTCACGGTAAATAGTTGACTCGGGGAAAGACAATAATTCTTGCTCTCGAGTCTCGTCAATTGATTATCTTTCCCACATCTATACATTTTTTCCTTGTAGAAATTTCTAAAGGAAACTAGTTGATAAATTGAGAATTGGGAATTAATTTTCTCCCTTGTTCTTCTCCAGGTGAATGTGAATGTGAATCTGAATTCACTTGATGATCTGTACAATGTACAATGTACAGGAGTAAATGGTAAACGGATTACGCAATGATTGTGCTGGAAGCCGAAACTTAGAAATTGGAAGGTTCCCTTTGGCAGAAAATTTAGAGTTCGGAGTTTAAAGTTGAGAATTTTTATAAGTGGAGCTTCAGCTTCGTCCAGTTCAGTTCATGTGGTTTCGCTTTCTCTTTGTCTATTTGGTTTGGATTGAGCTCGTTAGTGAAAATGTTAGCGGATTATTTATTAGACATTTGGCGGAGGGAAGCGTTAAGCGTTTATAGGGATAATAATCATGATAATTCTCAAATTGAGGAAAGAATTGTTAGCTCTTTGTTGTTAGTTGTTAGCTAATGTAATTGAAATGCTGTTGCTGCTGCTGTTTTGACCAGTTCTTGGATTTCAGAGCACGTGCACATTCAACTTTAAATCAACTACTTTTTTTACACTGTATACACAGTAAAAGTGAAAACTTTTCAAAAAAAACCATCCTCATAAAAGGCAGCAGAATGCAGAAACAATTTGAGATTTGATAGAACTTTGTATTCGTATTTGTATTTTACATTTAGGTTTTGAGCTACCTGAGCTGAAAATGATGAAAATAATTGGTATCTAAAATTCAAAATCTATTACTCTGGTCGAATAACTAATTGTCCTATTGTCTATGTATTTTTTCTTTTTATGGAAAATGGAGAGGAACAGAAAGCACAAGTAACAGCAGAGACGGATAATTGCTCTCGATTTTTTAAAGTGTTACACATCCAATATGATTTGGAATAAAAATGGAAAAATGAATTTATATTCCAGAATAATTACCCGTGTTTCTGTTTTTTCTGGTGCTCCTGTACATTATATTTTATTTTATATTATATTGTGTTATGAGATACGTCTCAAAATATCATTTTTTTATACTTGTTTTTTTTATTACTTTTACATGAATACATTTTTTCAAGGTAGAAAGTAGAAACAATAATAATTGTTTTTTTGTTAAAAAACCAAGGGATGATTTTTTGCTTGACTAGTCAGTCTAAAGTCTAAAATCTAAAGTCTAATCTTCATCAAAATGGGAAAATCAAAATCAAAAATCCGTTTTTTATCACCATTATTGTTTCCTATTTCGTATAATACAAAAAAGAAAAAAGAAGGGAAAAAATCCTACCTGTAAAAAGTTAAAAAGTATTTAAAAGGTAAAAGGCAGAGAATAAAAGGTAAAACCCTTTCTTGTCTCTCATTATTTTGGTGAAAAAAATGGGATTAAATCCTTTGAAAAGGGTTATTTCTTAGTTCCCTTCTCATAACACACACACACATTGATACCAAGACTTGGGACACGCTTACGTTCATTGGGAATATGGAATTGGGAATCGTACAAGTTACAGGCAGAAAAGTCCCTATCAGAAGTCAGGAATGACCCAAAAATGATAGGAGGAAACTATTAAAGCATGAAGCGTTTTGATAGGTAAAAAAGGGTTATTATTTTTTTACATATTTTTAGTATATCAAAAATCAATGTCTCTGCACTAGGCCAGTGTTTCATCTTTTCAATGTTCAATGCAATGTAGGGAACAAACTTATGTACATCGCTGTGATTATTAGGATTATTCGTTTTATGTGTGTTTTTGTGATATTATTTCAGGGACAAATGTTACTGACGTAAGTCAGAAATTCCTGCAAATTATATTTTATTGAAGATTTGATCAAGGACAATTTTTACTTGAAACCTCAGAAAAATCTGAGGTTTGAAGCAAAATCTTCAAGAGATAGATAAATAATATCTTGTTGCCGTGTCATGGTGTTGAGTGTAGATAATTGATATAGCAAAAATGGCATTTATTCAATGATAAATTCCAATTAGCTAACAAAGTCTTGAAGCTTGAAGGGACGACGGAATGTGCTGCTAACTGAACTGCTAACTGCTAACTGTGCTAAATCCACGTCTTTATAATAATTACACACTAAACGCCATAGCTTAGTTCTGTATTATACGTATGAATTTAGCATTTGATTTCATTATTACTTGTTCCAAGTTTTAGCTGATTTGGTTGAAAGTTGAAAGCCTGCAGTTGATTTGGAATTTGGAATTTGGACTTTCGTCAGTAAACTTGATATTTGATGTACAACGTGTATTGTCCGTTGTACATTGTACATGTCGGCTAATTACTGTATGTGATGATGTAATATAGCGGATGTATCATTAAAAATTCCCCCTAAAATTATACAAATTAAGAAAGGTTCCAGTATAAATATGGAGTTTGGTGGTTTGGTTTGGTGAAATATATTTGAAGCATGATGCACTTTTGACATGAATGGGTTCATCACACAGGTCTAATGTGCATCTTGGAGAATTGTTAATACTAGTGGAGGAAACGGGCTACAACTTCACAGCCAATAAATCTTCCTTGTTCCGATGTTCGGTATTAAATACTGGAGAAAAGAAGAAGATACCAGTCCAGTGAAATGTACAGTGTATAATCTACACTATCATTTTTTTCTTCCTGTACAAATAATACAAAGATAATAATAATAATAATAATGATCATCATCATCATCATCATAAGGATGGCAATATGATGATTAAAGCATAAATGCAACTATAAAGGAGATAAAGATGAAGTAAGTATTAAAACCTGACTAGATGTAGAGTGTAGAGTGTAGTTGGATGTGTAGGAAAACTCTTAAGGATATATAATTGCAAGTGTATGTGGCGGAACAAGGAACATGGGTTAATTATCGACAAGTAAATTACAGTCGAGTTTTTATCCCATTCCTTTTCTTTCAGTCCCTTTTGAGTTTTGAGCTTTGAGCTTTTCTCGGCCTCTGCTTTGCACTCTGTATTCTGTCTGTACACAGGGAAAATCCCTGTATCGTTGCACATTGTACATATTACACATCCATGTTTTTTATAGAGCACCCTATAAAAAATAGGAAATCGGGATCGGGATATTAGTGAAAAAAGGTACATGCCATAATTTTAACCTGGGTCAGCATCATTATCATCATCTTTTAAATGTAGACTGTAGACTGTACTGATGTAGAGGCATAGAGATGTGTAGTAATTAACGTGAAAAAGTCATCAAAGGCACTCTCTCGCCCCGATCATTATAGTGTCACATTAAAAGCACATTCTCTCACACTGATTGTGGCTCAAGGCTCAGGACTCAAGTCCAACTTCAACTCTGTGTATTTTACACTCCGAGAGATGAGCACGAGAAAGAAAACGAGAAGGTGAAGGGTGATGAGGAATTTAGCTATCGATAATTTCATTCTCTGCAATCTGCAATCCAAATCCAAGGTGGGTCTGTCTATCAAGTATCAACTCGCGGTCAACCTTTTCAACAAGACAAGAGCATGAACTACGAACCAGTAACGAACTTGATAGTATAAAAAAGCATGTACAATGTACAATGTACATACCATTTTTTGAGGATTGACGAGTTATTTCACAATATATTAGAGCTTAGAACTTAGAATTTAGAAAATACGGAAATGCTCAAATTATTCAAAGTTTTGTAAAATTCAGAGGCGAGTTTTAATGCCGGGCTTTTTCATTATCTGTGTTACAAGATTTTCATTTATTGAGTTTCTACTCCTTTTTACCAAGAATTTCTGGAGCTTCCTTCGAGCTTTGAGATTTGCGTATATGTAAAATGTACATTGTACAGTTTAGAGTGCGCGTTGATCGTGTATCGTGGATGTGTGGCCACATAAACCATAAAATAACAATAACATTTAATGTCAGGGCAGTAGCATCAAGTTTCAAGTCAAAGTCAAAGTCCAAGTCTCATTTAATTTACTACTTAAAAGGCCATAAAAACAAACAATGTCTCCGCGTAGCCATAATAATAATAATAATAATAATAATGATTATACACAAACAACATGCTAATTCGTATATGTATTTTATTATGCCTATCGACGTTCTTCTGTATTTTGTGTGTACAGTGTACAGTGAACAATATACATTGAACAGCCAGTAGTCACAGTCGTTTGTATTTTGTATGTAGTTTGTAGTTTGTAATCACTTGTCATTTTTATATATTTACTCAAAAAATTATCACACATTTTATGTCCATGCGAAATATTTCACCTGCTAAATACCAAATAACAATAAGTATAATAATTATTATCATCGTTATATTATGTATTGCTGAAATATTATGAATCCACTTGTGACTTCTTCAAAGATGTCTGTTTTGTCTATTGTTTTTGGTCTGCTTTATACATGATACTGTTTACTATTTACTATTTATCTCAGTTCAAATCTATTAATTGTCGGGACAGGGATGAATTCCGAATTGAAAACAACTTGATATACTTTGTTTTGCTATTATGTTGTAAAAAGTAAAAAAGTATCATTTACCAGGGAGAATTTACTTTTCTTTCAACATTCAACATCATCATCGTCTTTTACTTGATCTGTGTCTAGTGTCTATATCTTCGGTCTGCTTCAAACTTGAAAGAAAGATGAAATGATATGATAATTCTAGAGTTTAGAATTTAGAGTTCCATTGATAATTACAAGTAATTCTGAGTCAAAACCTAACCAAACCACACACAGACAATAATAAAATCCAAATTATGTACAATTTGGATTGGATTGAGGAACTTTGAACTTTGAAGCAAAGAAAAAATTAAATGAACCAAAATATATCCATCATAAACACTAAGCACAAATGATATGGTGCAATTCATTTCATTTTTCATTCTACATTTATACTTTCCATTTCTTTATTTAAATGTATGGAACTAGGGCAAACCGTTTTATTTCTTTGTTTTGCTATGAAAGAGAAAAGAAGAAAAAGAAAAAGAAGTAGCATGATGGGCTTTGTATTGTATATTTTGAGGAGGAGGAGGAATTGAACGAGTTTCGGTTTCTTTCCTCTTCATTTGCATATTCATTACAATTTACAATTTACAATGATGAATGTACAGCCATAATATTTAGAATTTAGAATTTGGAGCTGAGTGAGAGAAACAGAAGGGAAAGCGAGAGCAAAGAGATGTTCAATGTTCAAATGTTCCATTTTGATATTATTATTATTATATCTTTATTTAGAATTTAGACATAATTGCTGTTGGTGGTTGGTGCTGGACATTTCATTTCATGTGGAATGAAATGAATAGACCTCTTGATTCTTGACTTTTGACTCTTGAGACTTGAGACTTGAGAATTGAGCTACTGAATAATTTTGTGTACTTGTACAATGTACAGTATAAATGTTTTTTATAATGCCTCCAGTCCTTCAATTTCACCTTATACATTATAAATTACTGGATATTTTCTATCTATTTTCTATGCATATCTCTTTGCAACACTCGAGTTCATTCTAATTTCTAATGTGTGTGTTTATATCATGTTCTTTTAATTTCATCCCTTGTGGTTCTAAACTCTAGACTCTAAACGTTTCGTGCTACTTATTCCATTTTGATATGTACACGTTTATCATTATTATTGCTTTTTATTTTGTATTGTCAATGTGGAAGAAACTGAATTTTACACATCACTTGAGCTTTGTACTTCTATACTCTGCTTTCCGCTACATTCTGTATTCGGTGTTGTGATGGTCATTGCTATATTATTTTATTCTCATCGTAACTATTATTGTGGGTCGTATTCGTATGATATGCTAATATAAACAACTCCATTCTTCTCCCGTCTTCATGCACATTCATTTACGAGTTAGAATTTAGAATTTAGAACACTTGAGCTCAATCTTGAATAATATAAAGGCTTTAATTATCCAATAATTTCATGGGAGTTGTTGCTGTTATTGTTGTTGTAGTCATTCTTCTTGCGAGTTGTCTGTTGATTAAAGCTGTTGATGTTGATGTTGATCGTTCATGTGTTATCATTGCCATGATATTTTGTATCAGTATTTTGTATTTTCTATTGCAGTGGTAAAAAAAATAAAACGGAAATGTACAAGGTACTTCATTTGCATATTATATTATATTATTATATTCAAATGTCCATGTTTCGTGTGTATATTATGTATTTCCTCTCCACACTCCACACATTTGATATTTGATAGTGTTCAATGACCAATGACATGTTAAGTTTAGAGCGCTGTGCATTTAATATTTAATCGGAACTAAATGGAGAAAGTACAGAGTTCAGAGCACAGATGCATTGAAAATAAAACACGCAAGTAAAATGAGTATGATATACATGAAGAATGAAAAGTGTAGATGTAGCACCTTTTGTACAATGCCCTTTCAGAATTTAGACCTTTTTGACAAAAATAATTCAAAATTATCCTGCAATTTAATTAATATTGCATGAAAAAAGGGAGCTAAAACGTAAACTTGTGACTTGAAACTGAATTGGAACTAGAGCAAGAGTTATCAGTTATCAGTTATGAGCTTGATAATAAAATATCAGAAATCCTAAAACGTGAATAAGTAATTTTTCCAGGTTATTTATTAATTGATTTTTGTACAAGGTGCTAGTTTTGCTACTGGTTCTGCTCTCTCTCTCTCAAGTCTCGAGTTTCAAGCTTCTTGTATGGATTATGGATTTATTGTGTGTAAAACTTGGAAGTACGAAGTAAGAGCCCATTTGATATTTGATATTTGATCTCATGTCTGATGTGATGTAAGATGCAGTGTAATGTGATGTGATGATATCATGTCTAATGTCTAGTGTATAATTTAGGCTATAAAAAATGACTGGAATGATGGATTTGCTCAATTCAAAACTCAAAACTCAAACTATCACTTTCACTCATCGCATCAGTTGACGGATCTCATCTCCGCTGCATTCATTACACAGTAAAGCGAAGAGTTTCCAGTTTCCAGTACTTAAATGTTCCAGACTCTAGAGCTTTTTGTTGTAAATTGTAAATTGTAGTAGTTTGATTCAGATCTCCAATCCAATAAAAGTATCATGCAATAAAAGGAAATGAGATGTTCTCATTTGAATTTGAATTTTGAATCCACTTGTATCCTTTCAAAGTCAAATTCAACATTCAACACTTGCTTGTGACTTGTGAATAAACAATGCTTGTATTTTGTATTTACACTGCCCACAGCCCACAAACTACAACCTTAAACCTACACAGAAGCCACAAGTTGGACTTCCTAGAAAATGTCTAGAATCTAGAGTCTAGAGTCTAGAAACGTGAAAGAGGAATGCCCTAAAGTCTCAAGTCTAAAGTCAAAAGTCTGACTTCTGTATTACTTTTGTAGTGTGTAGTGTGTAGTGCAGTAGCATGTTGCAGTCAGCAGTCAGACTCCGAGACAGATTCAGAGTCCGATGATGATTATTCCTCGTCTGGCAACTCAACTCAACTTAACACAACCCGAGAATGAAAACAGGACAAAAATCTCCTGTTCATCTCTCTTATCTCACAAGTCACAAGATATAACATTATATGAATATCCCTATTCTTTTTCTGTTTTTCTCCACTATAATTCTACATTCTACATTAAATGCATCTCATGTCTGATATCTTATCTGTGATAAGATTAGAGATTTGAGATTAGCTAAATAAATAAATAAATGAATGAAAGCGATAACACGTTGATACAAGGAAAAGGCATGACCAAGTCAAATCATTTGAACATTTGAATTTCTGGCTGGTCTGATAGCAACGATCAACGATCCAAAATCCAAATATCAAAGAATGAAAGTGAATGGTCCATCAGCTTCCAGCTTACGGAGAAAATGTCTAGATTTTGCCTTTTAGCTTTGAATTGTATCTTGTACGTTGTGCGTTGTACGTTGTACAGTTAAATGTTAAATGTAAGCTTCTTATTTCTTACAGATGCAGAATACAGAATTTAGAATTTAGACGCATGTACAAAAATACAAATGAACCGTGTAAAATATGAATATGAAGAGGAATTGGGGAGGAAGGAATACAACACAAAATACACACAATCACAATTTACAGAGAAAAAATCAAGATTCCAGAATCAAGAATCAAAAGCTGATAAGAAATTGAAATCAAAATCTAGTCAAAACTCACAGCTCAAAGCTCAAAATCTTCTTTCTTAGAATCCTTTGGAGTTTGAACTACTTTTCCTCATTTGTACTTATCTCCTTTTAAATACACAGCCAAAGGCCACACATACATAGATTATAGATAGATAGATGGACGATAAATACTTTTTACTTTTACAGTAGATAAACAATCGAATTTCAAATCTGGAGTGTAGAATCTAGAGAAGGAAGAAGTAAGACAAAAATCAAGCACGTAAATAAAAAACATGATAGAAATGAAATGGAAGAGCTTGATCTGAATTCTAAATGTGGGTTTATGTAGATTTTAGATTCTCTCTTCTGTGCTCCCTTCAACATTCAGTATTCAGCTCTCCATTCTTTACAAGTGTTAGACGTGCGTGTGTGTTTGTTTTTCTCTGGCACTTTCTTCTTCATCATTTCCCACACCTCTCGATTCTCGATTCTTGACTCTTGATGCATAATAATAATAATAATACAGCGAAATATCATTATTATTATTATTATACGGTTCATCATTTAAATTCTGGACCTTCTCCTTTTGTCTTTCCTTGCTCTCTTTTAAATCATCAGTGGTCAGTGGTCAGTCGTAAATTGTAAATTTGTTCAAGTAAAAAAAATACTGATGAGTTGGATTTATAAATAAGTAAAAAATCAGCACCTCATGTAAATATTTTTGTTTTTTGTTCATTAATGTGATTTGTAATTTAACACGGGAGATTAATAAATAAATAATATATAATATAGATTAAAATTTTGAATTTGACCAAAATGAGCATGTTTTCCCGGTTGTTGAAAACATTTTAGTTATTGTTTGGAATTCGGAATTGCTGGGAGCAAATTTTACATTTTTCATGTAGTACCTATTTTCTGTGTACAAATTGTACAGTGTACAGTAGAAAGGAAAGGTAATAATTTTTTAGTAAATGAGCAGACGTCAAAAGTCAAAAATCAAGTTAAGTAACTGGTAAATGTTAAATGAAATGGGAAAATGGGAGCATCATCATCATGAACAAGATCATCAGAATAAAAATAGCAATAACAGTAAGAATAATTACATAATAAGAAGGGAGATAATAAATAAAGGGCTCTTTTGACGCAAGATCCCTCCCATTTTCACGCACAATTTATGACGGCACCCAACAGCTTCAAACTTCAAATCTATATCGTATTTTCCATTGCAGTCTTCTTCCTCCTTCTCTTTATGCTATATGCTGTATGGAGAATGTACCGTTCAAGTACTGCTAAAGATGTAGAGCCATGTTAAAAGTCAAGTACTTACGACTGACTTACGACTTGAGGACACTTATTTAACTTGAATGGGAGCTGAAAGCTCAAAGCTTAAAACTCAAAGGGCATTTATGAATAGGCAAGATTATCAAGTAATAGTAATAATTTTGACCCACCTTAACACGTACTTATTTGTACCATGAGCTCGTAAACAGTAAACAGTTTCTGCCTCCTCTTCCTTTTCACTTCAAATCACCCCGCTACTAGTACATCTATTTTAGTTTCTGTCTCCTTTTACTAAATATAAAAGTTTAACTATTTTTTTCTGCTTCCTATTTACTATTTACGTCTTTACATCTTCCATCCGTCATAAAAACGGAGCATACAAAAGAAAAACATAATTTGTAAAAAAGATAAAAAGAAAAAAGAAGGCCGAGCTGTGAAAACTAGGAAAATTCAAAACTCAAAAGTTCAAATTCCCAAACTCCAAACTCTTTGACTTGTTAAACTTGAAAGTTCAAAGTCTACGCAAGGCACAAAGCACAACGTACAAAGAATCAGTCTGAAGTGTAAATAAGTTAAAAATTTCGTGGGAGTGTACGTAAATAAATGTATAAAATAAATCTGAAACACATGTACATACGTGTATAATGTACAAATATGTGCACAGACAGAACAGTTAAATACGTTTTGCTGATTGAGATTTTCCCCTTTTATGACTCTATTGTAAGTGGTAAATTGTATTTTGATTTTTTTCTCCTTCTTTTTCTAATCTTTGTCTGTATTGTGTATTGTGAATTGTGACTACAGACATTTATTTCTGTTTCTCTTTTTCTTTCTCTACTTTTGACTTTATCAATAATGAAATAGGTTGTAAAAATATTTGTAATCGATTTGACTAGTTTTACTAGCAAGCCGACATTTATTGTATTGTTTATCGTTTATCATTTATCACATTGTGAAAAAATGATGGGTTTCCTTTTTCTGCAAATATTTTCTTATTTACTCACACTCCAAACTCCACACTCACAAGTCAGTAGTCGTTGTGTTTCAATTTGTACATGTACAAAGTACAAAGTTCAAAAGTGGACGAACGACAATGAACATTGAACAATGTATTCAGTTTTATGTCTAAAAAATGTGTTTAAAATTTGACATGTTGTAGGTTGCAGATGATGAAGCAAAAGCAAAGTGTAATGGATAATGTGTGTATTTATTAGGCAAGGGGAAAAGGGTGATGAATCATGAATAACTTTGGCAGAAAAAGACAGCAGCATTCTAAATTCTAGACTGTTGACTGCCTAATGTCTAATGTCTAATCTACAGAGAAAGAAAGAGTGCAAAATTGAAATTTGTTAGAGGGGAGAATGAAATGTGAATAACTTTGTTTTCTTTCATCTTTCAGCCTCAATCCTCAGCTGTTTTATTTTGTTTTTGTTTTTCTCTTCTTCTGCCTTTTGTATGTTGCGTGTGACTCGAGACTTGAGACTTGAGAGTTGAAATGAAGGATTGCTCATAAAACAGAAGCGTTTGTCGTCAGCACAAAGCACACACAAGGAGCAAGGAACACAGTTGAATGTTGAACATGTATTGAAATTCTGAGGACTGAATACATTATTCCTTTTTCATCAGCATTTACGACCTTTTTTATTATTATTGGTATGAAAATTATGTGAGCAAAACTACATTCCAAAATACTATGTGATACAAAGTATTTATTATTATTATTATTATTATTATTATTATTATGTTATTCATTACCTTGAAAAACAAAACTGCTGTGGCTTCTGACTTTTGACTTTGATAAAAACTACTGCAAACTGTTAACTGTGACTATCAAGTATCAAACTACCACTGTGCCGCAAACAACCATAAATCCTAACTATAATAATATTATGCATAATCTACAATCTACATTCTATAATTTAAATACTACATACACGGAATATTTTCATGTTCATCTTGTATTGTTGACTTGTGAAATTCTTGTGAGATTTTCAGTGTATTTGCCCTTTAATACGTGATCCTAAAACTGGATTTGGTCACAAAATCCAAATTCAAAAGACAAAAATTTAGCTTTGCCTCACTTTTTGAGTTTTGAGGTTTGAGGTTTGAGAGATCTCGAAACTGGGAAAAAAATTTGGAGGAGGGTTGAAAAGCAAAAACAATGAGAAACGAGGATGATTGATGATTGATAAGGAGATCGAGAATCGAGAGAGGCGGTGAACTTTTGAGTTTTGACTTTTGAGTTTGGAGCAAATAAATAAATAAATATTCAACGAAAACCTTATCTTATTCCTTGTTCGTTGTTTCTTGACTGTTGTCTGTTGTCTGCAATCAATTCACAATTCAAATTCACAGCTCATTGTTTTTTATATCGATTTGGTCAATGGTCAATTATCCGCTGCCTGCCGGTGCAAAGTACAAAGTATCAAGTAGATATTTTACAGTGTGTGCTGTAATGTGATAAAAGATAAAAGAGAACAGACAGGAGAAAACAGTAGAGCAGAAGTGAGAAAAAAATAAGAATATTTAATCTTGGCAGAGAAATGGAAAGGCCAATCGATTAGACATAATAAACAAGATGGGAGGAAAACTAAATCTTAAATATGATACGTGATATCATGTAATGTGCTCAAAGCTCAAAGTTTGTAGCTCGTACTAAAAGTTAATAGTTAATAGTGCGTACTTTTGCTCGTATAATGTTTTTTATTGTTTACAAAACACGGTAGAAAAACTGCCATTTGTACATTTGTACAGTTTACAATATGCAGTATTCATGTATAGATTGTAGGTTAAAAGTACTGATATTTTTTCTTGCATTTCTTCAGCAAACACTCAAAAGTCAAAAAAAGTGAGCCAGAGATCAAATTTAAGAGTGGATAATACGATACAATACAAAATACAAACGTTCTTATTCATCTGAACCGATGGGTGATTTGTAATTTGTATGTTACCTTTGTATCAAGATCAAATATCAAGTATCAGGAGTTTGAAGTTAAGAGAAACATCCGACTTGAGTTGGGGAAGAAGAAAAAGAGCAATAATAATAATTTTTCTTGTGAATTAACTGATTTCTGATCTCTGTTTTTCCTCTCTCTCTCGCTGGTCGGTTTTTTGCACATTTTCACTCACCGAGACCTTTTTCTTGCTCTACATAATATTTTTTCCTCCCTTTCCTTTCATATAGAGTATATGTATATATGTAGATAATAGTAAGTGCAATGGTAAATGGTCAGACATTGATAATCAAGAGTTGGGATCAGTTACAAAGGAAGAACAGAGACAAAACAGTAAAGGGAGCAACGAGCAAATAGATAGTACACACTTGTGTATTGTATTGTGTACGGTGTAAAATGTACAAGGATGAAAATTTGAGGAAAAAATAGGGACGAATATAATATTTTTGCCTGCAGCCCGACAACGGATAACTACAAACTAGTGCCAAAAGTTCATACACATATCATATATCATACCGCTAATGATCACCTTGCTCCCTTCCTCATCTTTTCTCTCTCTCTCTCTTCTCTTTTCTTTCTTTTTGGAGTGTAAATAAGTAGAAATGTAGATACACGTATTAAAAGTTACATGTATATTATAGCCTATAAAATATCTGTATATTATATTTCTTGTTGTGAGTTTGTTAAAGTCAGGTGAGAATTTTAAAACCAATTAGAGAAAAATACTGTATTCTTCTCTGTCGCCCGCCCATCTCAACTCTCAAGTAAACCTCTTGTATTGGTTCTTTTCTTGTTCTTTTCTCTGTCTTTGAAATTTGGCAGAGAAAAGGCAGAGAACTGAATCAAAATCCAAATCCATACTGACATACTTAAAAGTTAAATGTGATGAGTCGAAATCATTATGTTTTCATTTAGTTTAGTCTTTAGTCGTTAGTGAGTCAATATATTCTTTTCTGTGGGAAAAATGACTTATGTAACATTTCTCATTAAAGTCCAAAATCAAAAGGAGGAATTCTTATGTAACATGTAGAACGAAGGAACAGGAATTATTTAGTATTTACTGGTGACTGGTGAATAATGAATAAACTAAGTGATTGAGTGTTTTTGTGAATGAAGAGTGAAGAGTGAAGGTGAATTTACATGGTTCGATATTCGATATGATTAGATTTGCTCTGTTATCTCTATTATCTATTAAAAATTATAATCTACAATCTAAAACATACAATCTAGTTTCTAGTTTGTTGTTTGCATTTCATGCAATGTAAATAGTAAATAAATACTAAATACACAGTACACATTGACCATTATACATTATAGCATGGATTTCTTTGTTGTCGGATCAAGAATCAGGATGAGTGATTTTTCTTAACTTTTAGGGTGCGGTATTAACAAGATTAATATTATACACTGTACATACAAGATTCTCTGTTTTGCCTCCCATTTCTAGAAGATAGAAAAGAGAAGCAAGAAGAAGAGCAAAATTCCTACCTTTATTTTTTCACTCTGTGCTGATTTCAAGTTTCGAGTTGTGAGCTTTGAGCTTTGAGTTTTGAGTGAACATGCATATTTCATTGTGTAATTTGTACGTATTATTACATATTACATAATAATATTATGCTTGTATTTATTTTTTATTTGCATCAGGAGGTTGAAATTTAAAATCCCCTTCCTTTTCATTTTGGCAGAAAAAACAAAACAAATTGTTCATCTTTCATCCCTTGGTTTCCTTTTCATTCTCACATGTATGTAGAATGTAGAATGTAGAATGTAAATATGCATGGTAATTTGTACATAATTCGATAATAATTGTGATTTTGAATGAATGCGTGAGCATAGTTGATAGTTGATTTAGATGGATTTGATGAAATTACGATGTACGATAATATGCAAATACTATAATTTCCTCCTGTTTCACCCTGGCCTTTGGTATTTGTTCAGTACGTACTGTATTATTTGTTATACATTGTGTGTCTTGCAGTAGCTTTGTGAACTGTGATTCTGTGGTGATATGAGAGATGAAACTCCTTTCTTCTGTTTAGAATTCATCAACCTTTCCAGTTTCGACTAATAACTACATTATACATTACGTACTTATTTCATTGGAATTTGGAATTCCTTGTGAAAAAAGAAAATATGTGTGGATTGTGGATTGGAAGCTATCGGTAAAATGTATAATATTTATTCCTCAGTAAATTAATCTTATCATTTTCCCCCTTGAATGTACATTGTACAAGGTACAAGTCTCACTTTCCCCAATAAAAAATACATGTACATATTTAAATATTATACAAAAAACAGTCAAGAGTTATTTTATTTCATAACAGTTGTTAAAGCCTCTGTCTCTTTCTCTCTGCTATGAAAAATCCCGTAATCCGTAATCAGTAATCAAATTTTATCAGCAGTCGTATTTTGTATTTTGAGATTGAGCACTTTGTACTTTTAACTCAAACTCTGTACAGATAACCGTGCGTCATGTTTCTCCTCAATTTACATTCTACATTTTACATTTTCTTTTATTCTGGTGGTATTTAAATGTGTGGAGTCAAGAGTGTAGAGTATAGAGTGTAGATGTAGACAGACAAACGAAGCCTACAGACAGAGCGAATGCTTTCATCTTTCATTAGCCTGACAAGTAAAACCTCTTGTTCTCTGTCACCATGAAAATTTACTATTTACTAGTGAATTTTCATTCAGTCTGGAGCTTTAAAATTTGAATGCTGGAGTCTAGATTCTAGATTCTAGATTCTAGAGTAGCTTTGTCTTCTCTTGGTTTTCATCTACATCTGCATCTCCAGGAGTCCAGGTTCCATGTCCACTTCTTCTTAATATAATATATGCATTCATAATGCGTACGATGTAATATTATGATGAAGCAAGTGAAAATTGAAATATGTATCCTTCATCCTTTTTGTTTTGTGTGGTCGATGTCGACTGCACTTTATCCACTTTATCCTTCATTTTCCGTGTATGTGCATGTGGATGGAATATGACTGTCACTTGTTCTTGTTTGTTTTGTTTTTCTTTGCATGCTCCTTGACGAAATCCCACCAGAATTGGATTTTGATCAAGAATTTAATGAAAAACAAAATCGAGTCAGTCATCTACTTGTAGTGACTCACATGAAGTACATGTGTAAACTTATTTTCTCTAACTGGTTCCTCATTCCTCATCCATGTAGACGCCAAAGGTTTTAATGTTAAACGCTGTATCATGTATTGGACTGAACACTGGACAACTCCAGACTCGGGGCTCTTTCAGTTTTCAACTTTTATGCGGAACTCTTGTTCTCTTGTTTTTGTTGACAGTTTTTTTGCTTCTGTTTTCTGTATGTTGATTTCCGTCTTTTCTCCAGCGGAGTATCCAGTATCATTATCATGTAAATTACAGTTTGTTAATTTAGTTGTTACTACTTACTACATTACCTGCTTCCCGTTATTCACAACACATGTACAATGTGTTGAGAAAGAGAGAGAGAGCAACCTGAGAATTTAAACATGATTCATTTCATTAGTGGTTTTGTGTGGAAAAAATGGATTTTTTATCTCTGTCTACCGTTGTTTTTTGTTTTTTATACTTTTGTTCTTGTATGTTGTGTATTGTGTATTATATACGAGGACAAGAAGTACAGAGTCAAAGGGTTGCACTCACTCACTCCTTGACTCCAACTGCGGCAGAGACACAGACACAGACGATGAAGATTGAAGACGAAAGACGAAAGAGGACGGAAGCTCTAATTCTAATTGTGATGTAATGTAAATGTAAATGTTAAAATATACATGTACATTGAACTTGCAGTTACTTTTATGTGAATCGGGAGGTGATTCAATCCAATCCAGAATACCGAATCCTAATTCCATTTTCTATGTAGAATGTAGAATGTAGAGAGCAAAAGAAAAGGGGAGAGAAATTAAAAGGAAAATGTAGAGAATATGTAATATGTGTACACACTTGGATGCCTGTATCTGTGAAAGAATGAAGGGGATGGGAACAAGTGTTTTAAGTGGAAAAAATGACTTTTCTAGAGCTCTCTTTCCCAATTACCGCAGTGATGTAATCAGTGGTGTCCTGTCAAGTGACGGTGAAGTTCAAGTCCTACCCCCTCACCTTTTCTCCGTCTCTGCATCTTTCCATCTCTTTCCCTATTTTTATACACTTATTCCTCAAATCCTAAAATTCTCAGGACTCTTTCCTCTCTCTGTTTTTTCTACTTACCAATCCACTCCACTCTACTTGTGATGTGATGTTAGATGTTGAATGAAGAATAAAGGAAGAAATGAAGAAATGAAAGAAAATGAAATACAGTTTTAATTACTTTGTGAGTTTTGAGTTTTGACTAGGATATAGAATCTAGAATCTAGGATCAAGGAGCTTTAGTCCTGATCCCTCGTATAAAAGTCATGAAAACAAAGATGAGGTTTAAAGATAGACGGAGGAAAGAAAACGACGTACTTAAGCATCAACCAAACCAAACTACACCGCTCTTGTCCGTTGTACGTTGTACATTCTATGCATATTTTGTACTTTGTATTCCATGTTTTGGGATTCTGTGGATTCTGGAGTTTGTGGTCAAATAATTAGATTTAAAATTACCTCAACCCAGAAAATTCTAAACTCTGAACCTTTTTATTTCATATTTTTTAGAATGTTCCCCCAAAATCCAAAATGAGTTGAATTCCTATTAAAAAAACATGCCTATAAAAAGAGTATAAAAATCTGAGGAAAGGGAGAAAATAAAAAGATTGAATTGTTAGTAGCGAGAGTGTAGATTTTGTACGTAGATGTCAAAGCCTGGAGATTTGAGATAGATAGATTCCCTTTGTGTATTGTGTGGTGCGTTACATGATACACGTAAAAGAAAAAGAATGACAATGAGACTGACTGTTCGATGGACTTTTAGGTTGTAGGACTTGGACAGATTAGCACGAGAACAGGAGAATACAAGAAATACAAGAAATACAAGAGTGTGGACAATAGACCGCACAGAGAGAGACACGCAACCCCCACCAAAACACAAAACACCCACAGACTACACACTACTTTTGTTCAACTTTTGACTTTTTGCTTCTGTTAATCTGTATGCAAAAAGTATACCACGTAGTTCATCGTAACATATAAAATACCAAAATGAATTACTTTATTCAGAATTCAGAATTGGGAATTGAAAATGGAATATTTTGTCTAGTTGTGATTTCAACACATGTGTAATTTATAATATAGTAGATTTCATTATCTACCTCAAACTGAAATTTATGCGGCTCAACTTGTCAGATTTATAACATGTTCAATGTTCCTTGTTCATGTTGGATTAGATGACCTGTAACAAACAACAAACAGCAAGAAGACCAAGTACAAACAAAAAGTCAAATTGGAAGGTGTTCTGTCCCGCTGTGATCTTGTTTGTTTCGTTTACATTTAAATTTTAAATAGTAGCACCTCATCAAACATGAAACATGTCTAATGTAAAACAGCAGAAGCAAAAAGGGATCTGTCCACTTTCAATCCTCAGCTCTCAACTCTCAACTCTCAACATTTAAAAACATGATCAAATAGTCAAGTTTAATCGTATAAAGTATGGAGTATAGAGTATAAAATGGTTTCACAGGGGAGAAAATCCTGGCTGTCTATCATTTTCCTCTTCATTTTTTCACCTCTGCTACACTTTTCTTCCTTCATCTTTCATCATCATGGATTTTACATTGTTTCAAGTTCAATGTGTTCAAAGTACTGAAATATCGTACAATTTATAATATATATGGTAAAGATAAAGCTAATGCGTATTACTTAAATTCATATATAAAATGTACAAATTATTTCACACTTGCAACTTGCAACTTTCAGATTTTTGATCTGCTGTATTTGTATAATAAGTGTATTTTTCATTTTGGCTCCTCATTTTTCATCTTGAGTTTTGAGTTTTGAGACCTGAGATTTGATGTTGATCTGGTGTGATTTTGCTTTTGTTGTTTCAATTTACTTTATTCTTCCAAATCCCCTGTGGAGTTGACTTTTGACTCTTGACTGCTGACTGACACTTTGTTTACCGAGAAATCCCAAGAAATGAATGGACAGAATTTAACACAACATTTTACCAAAATTTCATGTCTCACAATTCATGGTAAACGTGGAAAATAAAATATAATTGCAAAATTGCGTGAAATAGAGCACAAAAACCACAAACAAAAGATGAGATTAAATTTACCATGAAAAATTGACTAATTGATCAGATATTTTTTTCTCTGTCTCTCTATCGCTATCGATTTAAACGTCGATCACATAATTGTTATTACACTTTGATCTATTGAGCCTTGAGTTGTGAGGTTTTTGCTTGATGTTTGATCAAATGGAAAATGGTCGGCAGGTACATAAAATGCAAAGTACAGGCATGCTAAATTCTCCATTCTGCATTCTTCATTATTTATGTATTTATGATGAGGAATTAGTTTTGACTTTGGACTTTTGACTTAACTCATCCTGTAATCATCAACTTGATTTGAATAATTACAAACTTTTATGCACATTGAATATTCTATGTTTTCTATGTGTCTTGTGTCTTGTACTAGAGTTTTTGTTTTTGTTCATGTAAAATGTAAAGTGTTAGATTTATGTATATATGTACTTCTAATCTCTATGTAGATTAAAGATGAAACACACAATACTCACGCAATTTTCAAGTTTAATACGCTCCCTCTTCAATCTTGGTTGTCCAATTGTATTTACTATTGCTGTTTTTTTACAAGAGAATTTTCATGGGGAAATTAATTAAAATCGTAATAACAAGACAAAACAAATGAGAATAGACCGACATCTCACAAGTTATGATATTTAACTTGGCTACACGCGAAAAATTGCTCCTCTTGATTCTTGATTCTTGATCTTTGATCATTGATATGGATTAAATAATAAATATACAAATTGTATGCAAAGTAATTTGTCCACAATCTACAGTCAACAGTCTACCCAATTTCAGTCTGTTTTATGTTTTATACATAATCTAGACGCTAGACCCTAGATTCTAGATCCTCTAGTAGATGTGATGCAAGATACTTGAACAAAACAATTTTTCTACCTGAATCTTTGAGCTTTGATTGCTAAATGCTGAATAATGAGTGCAGAACACAGAGGTCTTCGATTTGGCCATAATTATTATTGTAATATTAAGAACTAGGAATATCATTACAAATACCATTTCTTTGCTTTCTTTTTCCTTGTTTTTTTATATTATATACACTAGAACCAGGTAGAGATGCTTATTGCTGGTAGTTGCTCATCTTTTTCTCATCCTTTTGACATTCCAAATTCCGAATCATTCATCTTCCTCATTGTTCATTCTACATTGTCGATTGTCAATCTATCACAGCTTTTGTGATTTGTGATTTGTGATTAATGACTAATGAGCTTTTGCATAATATATTTTTGACATTTAGATTTTCACTAGTTTAAAAAACAGTTTGTTGTATGCATTCATTCATTCATTTTATTTATCCAAAAATTTTGCACTGTAGTTGCTATAATTTTACGTGGTGCTGGTACGGGAATTGGAGCTGATGGAGAATGTCTTAATTTTTCTACTGACACTTGTCTATTGTGTCTGTTACAAATATTACGCAATCTATGATCTAAAATCTACAATTTATAGGTTTACTTGTGGCTTGTGACGCTCGTTGTTCAAGTTAGACATTAATTTTTGTTCATACATATATATATATAAACATTGAGCATTGAGCCCTTATGAACAGAATGAAAAAGAATGAAGAACGGGCAATTAATTTATTGAAAATGGATCCAGTTTTTTTCTTTTATGAGCTCAACTCAACTCAGCGTAAGACAAGGACGATTATTCTTTTTGATTTTGATTGTGTGTTGTGTGCCGTTTAGTGTTCACTTATCTGTCATGTCTCATGGCTCATGGATTCAAAAGACAATGTACAAAGCACAATTCTGCAGTTGATTCATGGTTCATGGGATGAGTTGATGGTTGATAGTTGATAGTTGATCTGGATTGTGAATCGTATATTGGATTTTGTTAATAGTGATTGCTTTTTCCCCTCTCCTCCTTTGCTGTGGTCATTTCATGAATGACTTACGGTTATGACTGGATTTGGTGGAGAAACTCTAGTCTCTAGTCTCTAGCATCAAGTCCTCGTTGATGCCTTCACCATTCACTATTCGTTATTCACTAGTGACTAGACGAATATTAATCGTCTCATTAGAAGATTGAAGATCCTAACATGTTTAATTTTTTCATTCATTCATCTCCATTCTCAATTGCTCTTTAAATCATTCTGTGTAGTTTGTAGTTTGTAGTTTGTATAGTTTCTGGTTTCTATTTTCTATTACATGTTTTATGGACTATGGATAAGGAATTATGTCTCAATTCTCAATTTCTAATTTCTCAATCCTTCAATTATGAGTCAACACAAAACACTAAACACCAAACACGATAATAATTCAAACGGAGAAAATAACACAGAAAGGATTTTGAATTTTTTTAATATTTCCCCCATCCATTTTCTCTCGAGTCTGGAGTCTGGAGGAATTTCTACATTGTCCTTTAAATTAGCACGTCTATGAACTATGAACTGTTGACTGTTGGTGCTTGTTGTTTGAATACTTAAACTTTAACATTTACAAGCGATCCATGGAAAGATATCAAATAAAATGTGGATATACAGTCAAAAGTCTAAAGTAATAACAGTTACCGATACGATTAAAATCACAGTAGAAGATTGACGATTATGGTGATGATCATGATTATGATGAACACTTTTTATTTTCATCCATATTTCATCTTCTTTTAAATGCTTTCCAGACAAGAAAAGTCGTTGGGCATTTGGAATTTGGAATTTGTATTAAAGATCAAAAATCTTTAGGGGAAAACTGAGATTTTTGTTTATGGTACTCATACGTTAAACTGTACAGAATTTGCATTTATTTCCCGTTGCCGAATTGTGTATGAAAATGATGATGGTGCTTTTTGAAGCTAAAACAAAGCTAAAGAAAAAGAGGACCATGACTTTTGACTTTTGAATGTTGAGCCAAGTTTTACAGAAAAGGTGGAATTGTCCTTTGAGCCATTAAGATACTTTGTACTTTGTATCTTAATGGGAAATGGGAAAGTCAAGTAGCTGGTGAGGACGAGAATTTTCGTGTAATCTAAACTCTGCTCAGGTGATTTGGATAACGTTATTACTATACTTGCCAACTGACAACTGAACTGCCAACTAAAAACTTATATTCTTCGCTACTTAATTTTCAAATGAAATGAGAAACGCCGAACGACATTTGGTTGATTATCAGATTATCAATAAGCAGCAATCAACAAAGTAGAAATGTACTTTCACACGTACATTTAGATAAAACGTGCATAAAACACTCGTCATTCAAAGACTCAAAGTTTCAAATGTCAACCGTCAACCGCGGAAATTAATCCTTCGTTTTGGTAGCTATTCGAAAATTCTGATGACCAAATCTCAATTTTCAACTCTAACTCGGCTCTATCCAGAACCTAGAATCTATCTTTGAAGATTCTAGAAATTCTTTGACCCGTTTCCTTTTTCCTTTGCTCAATACACAATATTACGCATTACGTCTATTGCCAAAATGGTTAATAATGTAATTTTGAATTCTGGAGGGTCTCATGTCTGGTCTGTGGTCTCTGGTTTGATGATGATGTGGTCCTTGTTGGCTAACTTTGATAATACGTAGTAATTGATAATTCCAACTTTGCAGTTCCATTTTTTTCTTGATGATGGTAGTCAAAGGGACAAGCAAAAAGTATGGAATTATGGAATTATAGATGAGAGAGTCCAGCATTAAAGCTTGAGATTTGAGATAGTCCAGTATCTAGTATCCATTAAACATAAAAAGGAAAAAAGAGCAAAGATATCTCCGTTTTCCTTAATTCCAATGATCCACTTTATTTTATTGAATTAGATAAACGGCTCCAGTTTTTCCCTTTTTGGAGGAAAAATGAGGAAAGGAGTGACTCGAACCAAAGCCAAAGGGAATGATTACAGATTAGGCACAAGGGAAAAGGGAAATACAATATTTACGCTGCATAATGTATAATGTTTGTGCAGGTAGTATCTAGTATCTGCTTGGTAGATATAAGATTGGTTTCGGGTGAAAATTCTGTGAATTGTGGAGTAGATTGTCATTGCGGTAGATATTATATATTATACGTAGCAAATACTCCTGTACGCACACACACGTTAAACATTACACATTACACAGCGTGAGGTACACCTTGAGGCTTCTTTTACTCTATTTTCTGGTTCTGGTTCTGTTCTAACTCACATTTTAAATGAGCATCTTTCATTTTCATCCGCAGGGCTGTGCATTTTCAAGTCTCCGGACTCCAGACTCTAGACTCTAGACAAAAATACAGCTTCCAGCTACCAATACTCGCAGTTCAGCTCTTTCAGTTCACAGTTCCAAAAATTGTACAAAAGTACAATAATAGAAATAATGACAGACTGCACTCATCGTCCATGGTCCATCGTCCATATTATTTTATTGCAATCATGTGTATTATCCAATTGAACTGCACAGTGTACAATTTACCATACACAACTCTTTTCAAAATCCTGGATTTTTCTCCTGGTTTTCAATAATCTAGAGTCGAGAATCTAGAGTCGAGAATCTAGAATAATCCACAATTTCCTATTTTTGAGAAAGACGAAGAATCAATTTTCCATTTCCCATGAGTATAATTTGTAAAATGTGTAACTACATAATAGATGGCTTTGTCAATGGATAATTGCACATTACACTGACAATTCAGAGACCACCGTCATTTTTCTCCTCTCTCTTCCGTTTTGGATGGATTGCATGTGCGAGATGAAAGGTGATCCAATACAAAATACCAAGTACAAAACATCAATCCAAGTGTTTTTAGCCGTATTAAATTAAATGTTGGGCTAGTCTCAATTTTCAATGTTCAATTTTCAATGTGAATTGTCGATTTTGGATACGGATCCATTGTGAAAAGTTCACTGAGCATTGAACGTTGAGTATTGAGCATTTACTATCGAACATGAAATGATTTGTATCATTATTGTTATTAGGAATTACATGGACTCTTCTGCGTTTGTTCATCTTCATGCTCGTTGTTCATTGTTCATCCTCCTTCTCAAATGCAGGTTGAATTGGAAAAATGAAGCGGAAGAACCTCTGAGTCTGTAATCACAAATTAAAACAACCAGACCAAACCAAACCAAGCCAGAGCAAAGCAATCTAATCTTTTCAATTGAATTGAATTGGATTTAGTGGTGACCACACGCGATTTCGGATGTGTAGGTTCTAGATTCTAGACTGTGTCTTACTTAAATAGGATGCTTTTCCCGATACGGAATTCATTATTGTGGTGAATTTTGTATAATTTACAACCTGAATTTCTGCAGAGATGTGGTTCCTTGATAATTTCGTAGCTCTGAGCAGTAACATCCTATTTGTCCTATTTTTTATCTTTATTTTCTCCAGTTCCAGTCAAGCCCGGCAGATCTCAAAAGGTAAATAGTAAATAGTAAAATGTAGAAAATATTTTTAATTTTAATGAATTTTCAAATCTTTTATTATTATTTATTGTTTATTGTTTATGCATTATCAATCAGCAATCATCAATCAAAATTCAAAAAAGTTAAAGAGAGTCTTAATTTTGATTAACTATTATTATTTATGGCGTTATTTTTTTCAAGATGGTGTACGAAAAAATGAGAGGAATGGAACGCGAAATACAAATGAAAATCAAATCACTCATCAGCACAATAGTAATAATTGTGAGATGAGTGATAATTTGTATGATGCCCGTAGAATCCTGGCGTTTCAGGAGTGTTCTCTCATTTTCAAGCCGCTTCTGGACAAGGAAAAAGCGGACAATGCCAATGGTAGTAGAAATTCCACGGTGAATTTAAAAGACATTGCCATGCATAATATGAAGAGCCAAAACCAAAATCAAAGTCAGAATCCGTATCGTTCCTTAAAATGGAATCAGGAATTCAACATGACGACCATTGATGAAACGTTGAACAATTTTGTGGAGGATTTGACTAAAGCGATCATATCCAAAGTCAATTCTAGTCAACTCCAACAACTTTTCAAGGAAGGGGGAATGCGAAAACCGAGGATTTTTCCAGTACCTAATAAATAATAAATACATTTACAACTCAACTGGCTACATAAAGTTTTAATTTCAATTTTTTATTCCGTGTGATTGCTGAATTTTAGTGTATGATGGCGTGTATGATCCACAAACTGAAACTGGTGGATGAGACGGGGCGAACGAATGAGACGGTGATCATGAAAGACTTGACTGTTTTCAAAAATTCAACTCTGACACCAGCAATAAGCAAGAGTATAATTGGAAAATGCTATGAGCGTACAAATTTCAATGGAACTCACTTTGGCAAAAATAGAAATGAAACAATTAATTTGGGTATTGAGTAACAATTAACAACAATAGCTTTTCTGTTTAAAATCTATGTTTTGATTTTTAATTACTCATTAATAATTATTTAGTTTTTGCATTAACGCCGTATTTTCCACCTTTACCTTTTCTAGATTTCAACACTCCCGTTTTCAGCTCGAACAGTTGTAGAGTTGTCACAGGATTTTCATTGTGTATTGGGATGAGTGCCTACGAACACTGTAAAAATTCTACGACTCCTGTGTCTTCATAATTTCATAATTTCCGACTCGGGCTCGGACTCTAAAATTCGACGTGGCTTTGAAATCAGGACTTGGACTACTCATTTTGATTTTATGATGGATCATAATTATGATTCAATCATTCAATTCAAAATCCTACTCTACTGTATTTACTTTTTATGTAGTTGGAATTAAACTTTTGTAGAGAATTATTATTATCAAAGTACCTCGACAATAAATATTTCTTCTAAGTTTTGAGAGCATGAACTTGAATGTATGTGTTGGTCGTTAATTAATTTTACTCTTCATGTAGTTTTTTCAGCATTATGAGAATTACAAGTTGTAACTTTTTGTTCTAAAACAGTACGAGTGATCTGTTTTGTGACTGTAAAATTGAATTGTGAATGAGCTGATTGAGACCTGAGAGTTGGAAAAATAATTAAGTATTTATTATGTACATATTTCTAAAAAGAAGAGAAGAAAAAGCATCTTCTTATCTCTTATCGTCAGTTGTGCATTTTGTGCACAAATGGGCAGTCATTGTAAAAATTGTAGATAAATTGTAGTTTGTAGTGCATTCAATATTCAATATATTCAATGTACTTACACTTATGCATATAGCATGCAACATGTAACATAATAACATAAATATATGTACAGTTGATTTCTGTAGGCATTAAGAATTAAGAACCGGCTGCATCTGCAACCTAAGTACAATTCACAATCCATAATATAAAACTTGTCCCTCTCTTGAAAAGTAGAAGAAGAAGGAGAATGTAGAATATGCATATTATATTATGTACATGTAGAATATGATCATGCTCATCATCTTTTGTCTTCTGTCTGCTCATGTTTTGATCTTCTTCATTTACGTCTTCTTGATTCATGATGTACTCGAAGCTTCAATCTTCAATCTTGATTCTTGACTCTTAACTTTTCAGAAAGTTAGAGAGATGGAAAAGTTGATGCAGTCCATTTCATTGACCAGTGTCCATTGACGATTACACCACCAGCAGAATCAGAATCAGAAGCCGTCTCAGTTTCAGCTTCATTTGCATCATTTGACCATTAAAAACACAAATCCATTCATTTCCTCTCCTATCAATTTCAAAAGTATCGGAAATCGGAAACCGAAACCCAAGCTTAGAAATTTTTCAAAAACCTTTCCAGCAAATGTGTAGAATTTAGACGATAAAAGTCATAGTAAAGTTAAGTGGTCAACAGTGAAAATTTATTAAAAACGTGATCGCTGTTAAAGTGTCCAGTTTTTCGTTCAGTTTTATTCAGAATTGAGTGTCGAGAGTTTAGAGTTGAGAGTGACAAATGAATTGAGAGGTAATGTAATTGTGCAAAGTGAATTGTAGCAGAAATTTTCATTTTTTTTGTCCAGCTTTCAGTGTCCAGTGTACGGGATTTGGGACAATGTCAGCTCTGTCCCTCACCAAGTTTCAAAACACTAATGGTGTAAATCAAATTATTATGAACCCTTATTCAACCAATAAATATCAAAACCAAAATCAATATCAACATCATTATCAATATCAACACAACATAAATATCAAGAATGAAAAGTATCCAAATCCAAATTCAAATTACTCTAGTTTTGATTATTATCACTATTCAAAGGATTCTCTTCAAAACACGGGAAATTTTTACAATTATTTTACAAATGTGAACCATCCGAGTAAAAGTTCTGAACTGTTTTATGCAGATCCGATTGATAATTTCAACGGAAATAGTAGTAGAAATAATGTTGATTATTTTGACACTTTGAGCAATGGATATTCCATCTCAAGTCAAAGTCAAAGTCCAAGTCCTTTTAGTACAGCTGTGTCAAGTCGTTGTAGTACTGCCTCCTCCATTTCTCCAGCACCTTCCTTTCCTCCACATTCTCCGTTGAATATACAATCTTTTCCAGCTTTTTCTCAAAGTCATTTTCACGCTGGTGCTAATAATAATAATAATAATAATAATAATAATGATGCAAATAACAATAATTGCTGCAGTAAGGAAATGGAGATGAGAAAATGTAATGAAAGAGATAGTGGTTATAATTTTATTGAATTTGAACGAGTTATGCACGAGGGAATGAACGATCAAGATCCTACGGAAAAGGATGCATATGAGGATGAAGATAAAAGAATAAGAGTAAAAAATAGTCATCGTCAACTTATTTTAGATGAAGAAACGAGTCGTGGTAAATATCTCAACAATAATAATAATATCATTATTAATAACCATTATCAAACTCCGTCAACTTGTGGATATGAGTGGCTTGCTGAATCAACAACGTCTAAAAATACTAATACTAATCACATGAATGTTCAAGTTGCTGCTGGTGTTAGTGTTGATGTTGGTCGAATCAATAATGATTGTCACTTGAGTGAGAAAAAATCAACTACCGGTTCTGAGTTTGATGTGACAACCATTCCAAATCCTACACGAGTTAGACCCATGAAAATAAAAGGAAAAGTTTCTAAATTCACAAAAACAGCAACAGCATCATCATCATCATCATTAAAGACTTCTTTGTCGTCTTCCACATCATTAAAGATCCTCACCAACAACCAGCCACAGCCAACGAGCAATTTAACAGCAACGACAAAACAAAATACAAGAGTGAATGATAATGACTCTGAAAGTGAGTTGACTGTTGCAACAAAAAACCAAAACGAAATTGACTCGTCTTCTCCTGTCAAAAATGGTACAAAAAGTAGAAACAAAACTAAAACTAATCAAGACAATTTCAATTCCACTTTGAATTCAAATTCCAATGCAACTTTGAAATTAAATCCAAGTCCAACTAAAAAAGGAAAGAAACGCGGTGGTCGAACGGTGAGGAATCACAATTAAAATTTTAAATGTTTTTTTTTCTTGTTCCTTGCAACTTTTGATACTTTTGATGGTTGATAAGATAAAATCAAGATTAATGAGACAATGTGTAAATGTAATAAATTTTAATTGTTTTAATTTGTACATGCAGGCAAATCCCCTGTTAAAAAAGAAGCGCCGAATTGATGCAAATACTAGAGAACGACAGCGGATGTATACTCTCAACGCCGCATTTACACGCCTTCGTGCCGTCCTTCCAAGTTGCCAGAGTCGACAATTGTCAAAATTTGAATGTCTGCATATGGCTCAATCCTACATTTCTGCATTAGCAGAATTAATGCACTAAAATATCATGAATATTATGAATTATTTATACTTATTTTTTATTTTTATTTAATGACATTTAATATTTAACAAGATATTCGCATTTCGTTTTATCCACGCATCACAATTTATTATTTATATTTGTATTTTGTGTTACAATAATTTACAATGAATAATAAATTGTTTGTTTGTTTGTTTCTTACAAGAAAATCAAATTACTTATTCATTTGTTGTTTGTTCTTTGATCTTTAATGTTCAACAAAAATCATTTGCGTTTTGTATTTTGTATGCACTTTGCAGCATGCAGTACGACCGTGCATAATGCATTTCTCATTTTCCTCTAGATTAAAAATAGGTATATATAAAAAGTGTGTACAAATCGTCCACTGTATTTTCTGTACATATTATCTAAGTGCACAAGTTTTCTTTGCCTTTTGTGACTTGCGACTTGTGAATGAAACAATCAAACTATTTGGTATAATGTATCAACAATCACAACTCTGAGATCAAAATTCAAAACTGTCAGTGATAATTGACTTTTGTATTTACTACCACGACACGAACCACGAGATGAGAATAAAGTATAAGCTCCAAACTCTAAACTCGTTGTTCATGTTGACGTTTATGTTCTTGTCTCTTGACTCTTGTCTTTGTCAAGTCTTCACTCTTCTCTGCACTTGCTCTACAAAGTCATCAGCAATCAGCAGAGGAGACAGAAGCAAGAGAAAATGAAAAGATGTGCTTGACGCTTGACGCTTGTAATTCTGCTTCTGATTAAATTACTCAGTCAAAACTCAACGCTCGATACTCAATACTCAATGTAATACAAAATATTGATATTGATTATTGGAACAAGTTGGAAAATGAGATGTTAATTTTCTATTTTTTACCTCGTCACTTCTGACTTGTGTCTCATAAAGAACTCATTATACACTGATGATACTTTTTCATACCATTAGAAAATTTTGTATATTTAGTATGGAGTATTGATTGCTCTTTATTTACTGTTTACCTTTTACAGATATAATTATTAGGCAAAAGAGTACATATTGAATATTGAACAACTAGAAATGAGTTAAATGACCCCAGGTCACAAATCACAAATCACACAAAAGTCGTATACAAAATGCACAATACAAATGAATAACATTAGAAAAATCTACATGGTTTTTTTTATTTTCATCTCTCATCTACAAATTATGATCCTCCGTGTAATACACAGTATATTATCTACAGTCTATACAGTGTCAGTCCATTCTTTGTTCTATGTTAGACTTCATACGAGTATCAGTCATGAAGGTATAATAACTAATAACACTAGGAGCTGCCAGCCAACAACCAACCACACGCATTTTGCTTCATATTTCACTCCATGATATTTTGTATTATACTTGCACATTGCACACATTAAATTTATAATATTATGTAGAGCTGATTTTTGATTGTCGATGGTTGATGGTTGATGCAATATTCCAGTTTAAATTACACTGGATCCACTTTTGAGTTCAAGTTCATCTCAACTTTCAATTTCAACACACCACAATATGTAACATCAACAAACAATTGATGAAATCATCATTATTATTCTTATTATATTCCGAAATATTAAAAGACCTCCTACGAATCTCATTTTCTGTTTTACTTTCAGTTTTCAGTTTCAATAATCGATTCTTGAGTCCTGAGTCTTGATAATTGAGACTAGAGCACTCAGCATTCAGCATCTTGTTTTATTACTTTTGTCTTCTTTTTTATTTCAACCTGCTTCTGGTGAGTGAGTTTTGAGCTTTGAGCTTTGAGCTTTGATACTTTGTTTTCTCAGACCTTTCAATTTTCAAGTTAGAAAGTATAGACAAAATTAGTACATGTTTATTTATCATTCATGTTTTCAAGTTTGAAGCTTGACAGGCATTCCTCCTGAATTACGTAACTCTTGACTCGTGATTCGTAATAATTCCTTCAAACCTCAAGCTTTTATCCGAAACAAATAACAAACATATCGAGAACCGAGATATTTGTACCTTGTACTTAGTGATGGTTCCTGGAACTATAAAAATAATAATACTGGAATCTGGAATGTAATCCATCTCTGGAATTTTTGAATCTCGAATCTTGATTTGTCTCAAATTCTAGACGTTTTTAAGTATTTAGTATAAAATGTACAGTGCGCAAGAAAAACGTAATAAAAATAAAAAAGTAGATATCATAGTTGTACAAAGTATAAAATAAAAAAGATATGGTAGAAAATGTCAATAATCAATAGAATCGTCTTGTTTTCAAATTTCCCTTTGTCAAAGCCGCCGTCACCAACCCAATCCGATTCAATCCAATCACCAATTGTCCAGTGTCATTGTCATTGTCTTGTGTTTATCATAAAGGTTCATGTATTATATTTATGTAGCTTCCACGTTTCTGTTTTGCTTTTTGGTAATTTACCTGCCATTTTCCCGTCTTGTCTATATATTCTGTTTTCAACATGCAATAGTCAAATATAGTTAAATAAGCACAGGCGTTACGATATTCATGTAAGCTGTAACATAGGCAAAATACAAAATACATAAGAGCTGCCGACTCTGATGAAGGAAAAAGTAGAGGAAGAAAAGTAAGAAACAAAGTCCGAGATTTGTGTTTGATGCAGTCAAAAGTCAAATCATCGCATTGCAAGAAAAAGAAAATGAGAGTCTCAAGAGACTCAAGACTCAAGTGGATTCGAGATTTGAGGAGAGTCATAAAATTTTATCTATAGTCAACTCTCTCTTTCTCTCTCTCTCTGTCTGTCTTCCATTTATTGACATTGACTTTGACTTTGACGTTGTTCGATGAGCAATTTAAATGTACGTGGAAAACTTGAGGAACTCATAAATGACTACTTTGTCTATGATATTCGTCTAGCTCAGTCACACTCAGTTCAACTCAGCACAATGTGTATAAAATGTAGATTGTAGATTCATTGGACATTGGATTTTGAATTTAAACTGATAACGAGAGAATGTGGATTGTTGATTGTCGATGGTCAATTGTAGATGAAATTGGAATTCAAATTAAAAATCCAAAAGAATCCGAATCCTCGTTTAAATGGCCGAATAATACATAAAGGTTTGTCCTTTGCCGTCTTCACCTCATCCTTTATCATTTACCATTTACTGATATCATGCAAATTTATCATGGATCATGGAAAAAGTACAAGGAACAAGGAATTTGACATTTAACCAGACAAACTGCGTAAAACAGCCCATTTTCATTCTCCACTGTTTATTGTTCATTCTTTGCTTCAGATTTCAGCCACAACATTAAACAAACAGTTTGAGTTTTGTTCAGCAATTTGCACATCTTCAATCTTCAATTCAGTAACTGAGTAACTGATAAGGACTTCAAAGATTGGATTGGAGGCACTGGATTAAACTGTAAAGAGAAAGAATTAACAATAACAACCTACAGATAAATGTAACTGGAGTGTAAAAAATTAAGAGGAATGACGCAGTCAGCCTCAATAGGCAATAGGCAATAGACGAGTAGCATCAAAAACCATATATGAAACAGACAAGATTGAAAACCTTGTTGATTGGTTTACTAAGCTCAAGAAGCAGGGTAAAGAGTGAGAATAAAAACGATTAGACATTAGACATGCCAATTGACATCACATTCACCAAATCATTTACATAGTGGCAATTGGCGATTGACGATTGTCGATGATCAAAGAGCAACATTGTATAATTTTTTGTACATTGTATACGGTTTTGTATGAAAATTAGAGATTCAAGATTCAAGTAGTCAGCAACCAGCAAACAGGAGCAATCAAATAATAAACAATCAAACTGTACAGATAGTAGATATAGACAGGAATTTATCATCGTTAGACATTACACTACACACAAAAGCTGCACATTACACATAATCTTCACACAGAATTATACAGAAGCTTATGCTTATTTTTATTTAGTTTAGTGTTTAGTAGAGATTGACTAAAAACCAAAATCTAGTCATAAATCCTATCAACTGCAATTCCATCAATCTATTTTATATTACACATTATTATGTGTTATCTTTCGTCTTCCGTTGAATATTTGATTTGAGTTTGAATCTGAATTTGAACCAATAAATTTTTATGACCTTACAAACTTCAAAACTCCAAAGTTCCAAAGCTCCAAACTCCACAAGAATATTAAACAAGGGCAATTTGGAGGTTCTTTGAGTGTTCAACGTTGAATATTGAATATACTTTTTGTTCTTCTTTTGTCACTTCCAATTTTGGAATTTGGAATCTGCAGCCATCGTCAATCCCGTTGATTTTTTATCCTTGAGTCCGACTCAAAAGACTCATCGTGGATTTTTTATTCCAATTTTCAATCATGAGTCATTTATCATTTCTAGGAAATTTTTAGCCATTTTCGGTACAAAAGTTTTAAATTGGCCAGCCTAAATCTCCGATTCTCTAATCTCTAGTTCAATATTTTTGACCTTTTTTCAGACTGCTACGCTAAAATTGTATACACACATACCATTTGCGGAGTAAAGAGTAATAATGTGTACAATTTGCACTTTTTCGATTCATGTTATGAGTTACGGGACTCTAGTGTGGATATTATACTCGATATTGTATTGATTAATAGTAGTTAGAGTAGAGCACAGATGATGCTACTGTCATATTTATTATTTATTGAATTGAAAACACATGTATAGAATGAAGATCTAGAATCTAGACTCTGGAGTGTGATGAAAGAAAGAGGGAGATAGAAAACGCCATATGGGCAATTCTACTCTGTGTCTGCAGTCGACACGATCCAGAATTCAGAATACTTCTTTTCATGTTTTCTCTCATTATTTTCTTGTTTAATAAAAAGAAGAGAATCGGAGTGAGAAGTGAGAAGAGCGAACGAACGTACGACTGGCAAACGAGTTATAGCACGTGCTACTCTTGTTTTTTTCTTTATTCTTTCATTTTTCACTTATTTTCAGAGGAGATTTTTGAAAAAATTCATATACCCTGCTAAACAGAGTCTTAGAGAATCCAACTGTTTTATAACTTTGAATTGATCAAAAACATTTGCATTAAATATTTAATCGACTTCAAGTTTCTACTTGTATCTCCAAACTCCAAACGCAATTGACCATTATAATGTGTATTTAATGTGAAGTTGATTCGTATGAAGATGCTATAGGCCATATTATATATTATATATTATGTTCTTCATTCTTCTACTTCCTTGTAGAAAGTTGGATGTGTTTCCAGACATGTTTCTACTGGAAACATTTCGGGCAATATTCCCAAAATTATTAAATGCGATATGATTCGTGATTCGCATAACTCAGAAGTTATGAACGTCGAATGACTGGTTGTGGTTTGCTAAATAGTAGTCAGTCCGCGCTTTTTTTTCTTTTTTAACCTTTGAGCATTTTTTTATTTATAATATTTCGAATTTCGAATTTAGTTTTAATTTTTTCTCCGCGTTTCTTTAAACTCTAGTATACTTTTTTTTTATAACAAGCGGAAAAGCTGAAAAGAAGAAGGAACATTTCAAAATAGTCAAACATAAAAAATAATATAACAAAAGACTATACATAAAATATAAAGAATGTTTCAGTGGTATATTCAGTATTCAGTATTCAGTTGATAGAAGATTAAAAACAAAACCCGTTTTTCGAACAATAAGAATAATTATTATTAGTATCAGAAGAAATTTGTACATTTTTTGATATAAATATATTATACTACTATGTTTTTTAGGACTAAGACTCTTCAGATGATTCTTGTGATCCAGCAGCCTCTTTTGTTTTCCCCTTGTTACCTTCTCCGATTTTTGTTACAAATATTTTTAAGCCACCTGCCTTCTTTGCTTTTTCTATCAGTCGAGTGTAGCCACCTTTTTTCTCTGCCAATTTTGTCAGTTTTTCTAACGCACCCTTTAAAAGATGTAATATTTTTAAAATTAATTTTCATTGACCTTTGACAGATACAAATGAATTTCCCCGTGGAAGAACGACCAATATCGTTTTCGTTTCCATGGTTTTTACATGTTAAATATATGAGAGCTCAAAAACGATATTGGTCGTCCTTCCACGGGGCAATTCAAATATTTATACTTTTTATTGTTTATTATTGTACCTCAGTTTTTACAGTTTCAAGTAGCTGTGCAAATCCACCACTAGTTTTTGTCAAAGTGAAAAGTTTGGGAACTCCACCACCTCGTTGAGTTATGTTTTGAAAGTTTTGGAAACCTGTTTAGTGTGTAAAATTCAAAATATTATTTAAATCGTTCATGTTAAGAACCAAACAATACTATATAAATTAAACTATATAGATTGAATTTTTATCATTAATTTTATAATAAAAAATGATTATAAAAGTACCCCCAACAATGGAGGCCAGTTGCTTCAATTTATCAAATCCTCCCGCTCTTTTACTAATGTCATAGAGTTCTGTGAGTCCACCGAGAGAGTCCGCTGCTTCATTTAACTTGGAAATTCCACCACTTGAGTCCAACAGATGTTTGAGATTTAATAAACCATCGACTTTCTTTGATAGTTGAGCTAATTGATTTAGTCCTCCAGTTGATTCAGCAATCTCCTTGATCTTGCCAAGTCCACCCACGCGATCAACAAACTCTGAAAAGGCCCAAAAGCCCGTCTTCCCCGTAACATTTGCCAGTTTAAGAAGTGCATTGGAATCGACATTTTCTTGATTTCTTTTCAATTCTTCTAAAATCCTCTCTCGACCGTCTTCAGTCTCCACCATCGATTTTAACTTTCTAAGACCGGCTAAATTTGACTGTGAGATGGAATTCAAACTCAAACTATCCAAGCTATCCACAATTTTACAGATTGATGATAGTCCACCAACTGCATCGGATGCTTCCTCTAGAGTTGCTAAACCCTCTACACTGTCCGATATGTCTTTCATTTCTTCAAACAGGCTGGCTCTTTTTGCTCGATCAATGAGGAGGTCTAGCCCACCCGCGTGCTCTACCAGCTGTTGAACGAAATAAACACCTCCGACCTCTTCCACAAACTTGATGAGTTTAAAGTGATCATCTGCATCTGCAATGATTTCATGAATTTTGAAAAAATCCACACCATGATCTCTCGCATATTTTTGTAGTTGGGCATTCCCTTGAACCGTCTTGTTCAACTCGAGGACGTTTTGAATCCCACCCATATTTGATATAAAATCCATGGGTCTTTTAATATCTTCTTTTTCCTTTGACTCCTCCAATTTTTGAAGGATGGGATAGATGTGTGAAATCTTGTGGAGTTTTGTTAAGCCGTTGAATCCCTCGCCATCCCTTGTGATCAGAGATGATAGGCCGTGAAGATTGGACCCGGTGGTAGGTCCAGTGCTCAAGAGAGGGCTTAATTCATCCAGTGATTCTGAATATTTTGTCAGTCCTCCATCTCGCTGAGCCAACTCTAAGAGTTGAGGCAGACCACCCAGACTTGTACTTAGTGACACCAGTTTTTCAACTCCTCCCGTTTCCTTGGCTAATTCAATGAGATTTATTGAACCACCCGCAATTTCTGACAGGGATTGAAGATTCGCCAAACCATTAGATTCTCTAATCACTCTGGAATAATGAGTCGTCTCCTCCTCTTCTCTTTCAGTGGCGGTGGGTTCAAACAACTGTAAAAGGGCGGCGTAGGCTGCGCCTGTCTTTAAAAGTGCTTGTAAGTCACTCCAATCCCCACTATTTTGAAGACTTTGACTCAACTTTGTAGCATTCACATTGGCTCCAGTTTGCTCCTTGAGTTTTTGAATACCATCGGCTTGGGCTTGGTCTTGGTTGCCTTGGTTACTTGTTTTTATGGCAAGTTCCTTGAGCTGGACAAATCCACGTGCTCCCTTTAATAATTTGTGAAACTCGTGAATTCCTCCGCCATTTTGTACAATAACCTCTTCAAGTTTCTTCTCTCCACCAAGTTTTTCTACAGCCAAAGAAAGGAGGTGAAGACCACCCACAGCGTGGGTAAATTTTAGTAGGCGAAGTAGAGATGTCACACTTTTCGTTGTCTTGAGGAGACGCAAGTATTTATTGGCGCTGGATAATGCTTCGTCCACTTTTGATACACCTCCCACTTTATCCACAACGTGGGAAAGACGCTTGAGACCTCCAGTGACGTCCGAGATATTTAACAGATTTAACATCCCCCCTGTAAGAAAGAGCGCCAAATTAAAAGTGATTGTGATTTTATTCCATCTCAAACCAAACTAAAAAAAAAAGTAGAAAATAAGTAGAATTTTTTGAAATGTTGTTTTTTTTTGCTATTATTTACCAGCGCTATCAGCTAAAATAGCCAATTTTTTCAAACTTCCCGCTTGCGCTGCTAATTCTGAAAGTGCAGTTAAATTTCCAAAGGACTCGACCAATGTGTTTAATTTTTTCAAGTCATCTAAATTTTGAGCCATTTCTCCAGCGCTAAAAGCCACCTGGCCCAATTTTGTCAAGGATAAAATATATTCCGGATTTGTAAGTTTGTCAATCCCAATACTCTTTACGAGTCCAGTGAGTTTAGCCAAACCTGCCTCTTTTAGGGCAGTGGAAACATTATTATTTGCGGGATTGATGGATTCCTGTTTAGCCTTCATAATAATATCAGTTAAATCAGACACAGCTTCTTCCTCTCCTTTTCCTTGACTTAGAACCTCTCGGAATTTTTCAAAAGCCATGAGATCCTTCAAAGCACCGGTATTTGTCAAAACAGTGAAGCCATTCAGCATGATTAGGCCTTGAGCATAATGTTGTTTTTTCTTGTGAGCCAGGAGTTTTACACTGGTGGGCACGATCTGCGATGGAAGTTGATCCAAAGCTTGTTTAGCATTTGGATCAATGATTCCAAGTTTTTGAGAGAGTTCCTTTTTCTTTGAGTTGTAGGCAGCTGTAAGGAGTCGCTCTTCCTCCAAGAGAAATTGTTGTTCACTAAAGGACAATGTTGGCCCTTGAAGTTCACGAGCTAGTTTAATCTTTTCAATTTTGGGTGCTAAGGATAAAAGTTCTTGATCAATTTGAGCTACTTCCTTCATGAGAACTTCATTCGTTTTCTCAATGGTGGAGGATTCGCCACTTGAATCTTCTACTGGTATTTCATCCTCATATATTTCAAATGTATTTATGTTTAGGATTCTCCTCGCTTTATCCTCCGCGTCGTAGAGAAGGGAGGTCGAGGCTCCTCTTTCAATTTTCTGTTGTTTTCCCAACAATCGATTTCTTTTTCGTTTCCTATTCCCGGATTTTTTACTTGAGCCTTTGGATCCTTGTTCTTTATCTTTTTGTTCTGGATCTTTTGCTTTGTGCTTGTCCGCTCGGCGAAGTATTTCCTGCTCCACAAAATCATCGTCTGCTAGTTGACGATCTCGAATTTGCATCTCCTGTTTCTCTATCTCGTCCAAATGTTTATCTAGATCCTTCTCCGGTTGTCGTTTAAGTCCTACTGTGTAATCCCACTTTATTTTCAACACGTTTGGTCCAGAGTTTAGCCACTCGAGTAAATTCACTTCACGATTTTGTGTACCTTTTGAACATTTTGAATTTTGAAAATAAAATTGATTATTTTGCATTAAGAATTTAGAAACATTTGAATAGGTTTGCATGTGTTAAAAACATAATCGTAGGTACTTTCAGCTTTTCCCGGGATGTCCTCTGCGCATTCAACAGATTCATCATTTTCATAGACATATCTCCTCAGTACATGTTTATTTTGATATCCTTTTAGAACGATGAGACGTTGGAAGGTGAACGTTCTTTTTCCACGACTACTCACCATCTACATAAAATGACAATTTTATATCGCCTTGAAACCATAAATCCCTTTAGCTACAGAAGCGAAGCTGACTATCAAAATCGTGTCTGTCCAACGTTACAGACCTGCTGCTGTACGCTTCCTACGAATCCACAAAACAAGTCCTCTATAGTTTAAAATATGTCCGCTAGATGGCGTCACAAACTATTTTAATTTTTTCCCGCTGAATGGCGCCACTCACTTGTTCAAATTTTTTCCGCTAGATGGCGTCACAAACTATTTTAATTTTTTCCCGCTGGATGGCGCCACTCACTAGTTCAAATCGTATCCGCTAGATGGCGTCACAAACTAATTTAATTTTTTCCCGCTGGATGGCGCCACTAACTAGTTCAAAGCTTATCCGCCAGATGGCTAGTTTAGTAAGCATAAGGATTGAGCTAAATCAATGGGCACAGACAGACATTCCAATATTCAGCTTCGCGTTCTAATACGACCGATAAATAACTAACCCGAACTTCATACAATCGCTGTCCAATAGCAAACCCAAAAACCCTTCCACGTGAACCGGCAAGTGGTCGAAATATTGCATTATTAATCCCCAGTGGCTCAATAATTCCAGCGACGAGATCAGTCACACTACGAATCATAACACGAAGAAGTCCAGCGGTTCGAAGGGACGAGGGATCAGTCAAGTGAAGTGCATCAACAATGTACGCCGGCTCTGGATCACTTTGAATGTAGTACTGTCGAATGATTTCCTCTGGAAAAATCATTAGTCTATTTTCATAACAGACAGATCACACACCTAACTTTTGTTTTACATTTTATATTTTATGTTTTAAATGTTTGCAAAGTACAATCTACAATATAAAAACTGGAATAGAATTTATCAGTTTTCAGTGGTCAGTACTTATTGATACTTTGGATGAATTCTTCCCGACGTTTCCTTTCCCTGGTTTCCGTTTATTTCCATTTGAGGACCGGTTGGTGACTTGTTTGTTTCGGCATATGATTTTTGCAGAAGCTGTTAGATTAGTTTGTCTTCGAATGGTTGGGATTGGTCTATTCTCCCCGGATTCCTTCTCAATACTTTCCTCATTTTCATTGATATGAGCATTTCCATGACTGTGAGTCAAAGCTCCAGCTCCGGCTCCACCAATTCCAATGCCAACTCCAGATCCAGCCACAAGAGCTCTATTAAGAGCATTGGAAATTCCTAATGATCGATATTTATTCTGTGATAGTGTTGATATGGTTCGTGTTGCGGCTAAAATGGGCAAACGTAAAAATTTGTAACATAAAAAATATAGTCTTAGTTTAATGAATTTTTATGTTTGTATATTGTATTTGCGGATGTACGTTTGTCATGTAATTGTTGATGAATTTGAGATGTAGAAGCAGAAGTCTCAGCACTTGCGTCGTATAACAATAGACAAATTAAAAGTAAACAGCAGCCGATACACTGAGAATGTGAATGGGAAGTGGACACTATAAGTTTCATTCTTTTGGATGTGTCTCTTCCTTTTGACTTTGAGGGTTTCCCTCCGTCACTAACTCGATAAATCCACCATCTGCAATCCTTATTGTGTAACTATTGACGATTTACTATTGACTATAGAAAACAAGAGGAATAGCAACTCGCTACATTCGTTTGTAATGTGTAGGTCTGTATACTGTATATTAGTAGGTCTGTACATATTTACGTACCTATCTGTGTAAATTTCCGCTTGTATAGTGTACAGTGTATGATGATGGAGCGGCCTACATAGAGTACGAATGAATAAAAGTGTCATCTATCATTAAATTTCATGTTTTTATAGTAACTCCGGCTCATTGTTCAATCACATGTACATTGTGCAAAACATTAGACATTACTCGGACAAACATTGTTGGAGCGTTGGAGCACGCTGATATCGAATATCGAATTTTGAAGCGCTTGTGACTTGTAAACAAATCATTTTCCTTTTCAAACTCTTGAAACTTGAAATTGGATTTATAAAGTTGAATTTGTGTGTAAAAAAGGTTTAAATTTAAAGATCAAAGTTGAACTCATTTTAGAAGACGATGCATTGTTTTTTGTTTTGTTTTGTTTTTGTTCTACATAATAGGAATTCATCCACCATCAAGTATCAAGAATCAAGAATCAAAAATGCTCGTAGATCGTAAGTTGACAATGGAAGTAATCCAAAATCCAATGTTTCTATTGTAGTTGTAGTAGTTTTTTATTTTATATGGAGCCATTTTCCGATTTTATAGGGCTGTAAAATGCAAACAAGAGCAGTTACAATTTACAATGCTGTGATAATTGAGAAGATTAATAGTGTGTAGAGTGTAGAATAGTTTATGCAGTTTAAATACGGATTTATAGTGAAAAATTGTGATTCGTGATCGGTGAGCAGTGAGCAAAAAGTAAGAACGCACTAATTTTTTCCATGTACAGTGTACAGTGTACAGTTTACAGTGCACTACAGATCTATTCTAAATCTGTTTCGTTTGTAGTAATCTCATGTGTAAACTTATAAATTTCATGGAAATTACAAATACGTAGCATGAAGTATGAAGAAAGAATTATATTTTTATGAAAAAAATACACAAGTCAACAGACAGACATTTTGCAGATAGATGACAACAACAGGATATATTTTTAATACGTAGACTTTTGAATTTTGGCTTTTGACTTGAAAATAAATTAAAGGACAACAAAAACAAAATTAACAGCGTAAACCGTAAAATAGGGTACAAAATTCTCTGACTAGCTCCTGCACCCATCAAACATTATCCATGATGATTATCATTATGATTGTTGTTGTCATTGTGCTGAGGTTGGAAAAGTTTTTGAAATCCATTAAAAATCAGTTGGCCGAGAGGAACCCATGTGATTTGGAACGGTTTTTCTATCCATTCAAAAATTTTAGGAATTAAGTTTAGTCGGAAAAAGAGATTTGCAATGTATGTAGTATGTACAAATTTAAAATATTAATTGTAATTATTAGTTGAATATTTTACTTACGATGTTGAGCTGAATTGTTTTGAGGTCGAAAGAAGGTGTCCCAAGGTGCAAATGGAGCATTGGCCTGTCCTTGATTGGGATGATCATGATCATTACCGTGTGGCTTGCCATTTTGATCAGCTCCTGGAGCCTGCTGATTTGGAGCGGATGTGTCAACTGACGTTCCATCGGTCGTAGTAGCTACTGCTGCTACTGGAGGTGCTGGAGGTTTGGTCACCGTTGCACTTGGCGCTGCGGGTGCTGCGGGAGCCGGGGCTTTTGTTGGGGCGGTATTTGGGATTTGTGGTAATGGATTTGCACTCGCCGTGGTCACAGCAAGACATTCAACTATTCCAAACAGAAGAAACGTCCATAGTAAAGTTCTCTTAATAATTTTTGTACAGTCTGAAAAATTCATGATTTTTTTTTCCTTCTTGCTCTTTGCAAAGATCGTAGAAAACTTGAAACTGGAGACTGGAAACTGGAAAATTTTGAATAGACAACTTCACTTTTACACAACCTTTTCATCTGAGCTGTCGAGTCTTAAATACTCTTGATTTTCTCTCGTGGTTTTAATTAACTTTTGAAATTGGCCTTAGTCAATTCCAATCCTCGTCATCATCAAAATCTCATTTATATTTGCGTGTACATTTTTAATATTACATGAATTTATTGCAGGAATTCCCCCTCTAATGTAATGTTTTATGCGTAATAAATGAATTGAAATCAACGAAAATTGTTATTATGGAAGGAAAAAATTAGATCACTTGAAATGTATGTGTGTGACGCGTGTTTTGTGTCGTGGGTTGACAATGACATAATTAAATTACACACTATAAAAATTATTGCAACGTGTATTTTTTAACTAGGTGCATGAAGAACTAATTTCAAATGCCAATTCAAGTTTCAAGTGCTAAAGCTCATTTACATACATGTGGATTGTAGATGTAGCATTTAACGTTTAACGCACAATTCATTTTAATTACTGCAGGTTGCCGGCTGCCGGTGAAAGAGAGAAAAAACTAAACATTTGTTTTTTCTCCCTCATGCATTATTTATTATTTATTATTTATGTATAGGAGAGAAAAGAGATGGATTGACTTGGGTAACTGCTCATACCTGGAGTGCAAAATACAAACGTAAACTCACCAGTACAAATTACTATCGTCAATTGTCAATCGTGAATGAGCGGTACTTGACCTGTACAAATATTTAAAGACTACAAACAATAATATTTACTACAGACTACAAACTACAAATGGCACATTAATTAATCATGCATAATGTTTTCCAAAGAGATCATGGTCATCAGAGTTGTCCTATTTCTGTACATCGCAAAACGCAACAATCGATAGATTGAATATTTGGCTTTTGGCTATACCGTTCATCTCTTGTCTTGATCAAAAAAATTGTAAAACTTGTAAAAATTTTTAAGTGAATGCAAACAAATTAATTATTAATTATATCAACTTTTATTTTCATTTTTATATAATATTATATAACCGTACATTTATGCGCATAAATAATATCCGTTGAAGGCTAAAGATGATAAAAAATGAGGAGAATGATGACGAATGACAAATGACGACAGTTACCTTCGTATTGTTATTTGTTATTGTAGTGCTCCCAATAATTCTCGCAAGTTTATGAGTCCCAAAATGCTTTCACCTCCACCATTTTTCTTATCACTTTCCGCAACATAACGTTTTCCTATGAATACGAAATGTAGCATTAAAAGTGGATTCGAAATTTGAAATCCAAAATTCAGGCTAAAACACACAAAAACTTGGTTTTTTTAGTTCAAGGCTCATTTACCGTCAAATTCTTCGTGGCAGTCAATAAATTGATCACCTTCATATTTATAAATCGGAGTTCCTTGGAAAATGTTTCCCGTATTGATAATTTTGTGAAGATGAAGGATCATTTGTGGAGTGGATGACTTGAGAGAGTTTCCATCCAAGAAAAGCTGGCAAAAATAATGTTAAAATTTCAAACATAAAACCGTTATACTGCTGTACATGTTTATACTCCTAAAATTTCAATTGGATATACATGATGTATATTGTATATTGCATATTACATGTTTACTAAAATCTAATGTTCAGGTCAACTCTTTGTTTGTGCTGGGGCTTATTTGGTGTTTGATTTTTGGAATCAGTTGTTTCTACGTCCAGGTTAGTTGTTTTGGGGGTTTTCTGTGTGTGTACTGTGGTCTTTGTGGTTTTGAATCCGCTGTTTCTGTTTCAACGTCAATTGTTTCCGTGTTTTGTTGTGTGTACCTAGACTCATTGGGTCTTATACTTGGATCATCGGCTTGTGGGCGTGGATTCCTGGGATTTTGACTTTTGTTGTCAACCACAGTTGGGTCACCTTCAGGTCGTTGCCTCCTCAACTGTTCTTCAACTGTTTCGAGTTCCTTATCAATCGTTGTTTCCTTTTTTTGTACTGTGGTCTGAAGATTGTCGTTTCTTTGGCTTGCGTCTTTAAGCCCTTGTGTGGATTTTTCGGCACTTGGCTGTAAGTCTGTGATAGCTTGCCCTGGTTTTGGCTGTTCTACTGGTTCTGCAGGTTTCCAAAAGTCTTGTGTGATTTCTTTCTGGAGCTCTACGATTTCTGCAGCTACAGCTCCAACGCTGGGAGCTCCATTATTTGTCTGTGATATTGTCTCATCAATTTTCCGTTGCAGCTCATCTTTATTTTGTGCCGTTTTAGAATCTAAAGTTTTTGGTGCCGGGTTCGTTTGGCCTGGGACTGATCCAAATTCCTTTGCAAGAGCTTCTTTCAGTTTTTGTCCCAGTTCAGGTACTCTAATCTCCAGGTGCTTACGTTCATTTTCCTCATTAGCTCCCTCTATAGTGGGTGCATGCGTTTGTCAAAGGGCCTGCGTATCCTCTGCAATTTGAAGTGTATCTTCTGGAATTCGATCTTCCTGTCCCTTGACTTGTTGCTGTCGTTCTAATTGCTCATTCTCCCTTTGCTTCCGCTGGTCGATTTGCAGTTGAAGACGAATTCGGAGCTCCCGCGAATAATAATGGGAAGAGCGATCCCACTCAGGGAACTGAACGCGTAATATTTAAAATTTGAATACCAGATGCCGGAGAATTCTGTACAAAATGCAAAACAAAAGGACAAAATGAAATTTGATGGAAAAATCTCAAACTTATTTGTCGAAACTTATGATGCAAAATTGAAATGCTCAATTTACAGCGTTACGTTTTCATTGAATTTAGCGGTACCCAATCCCACAACATAGCCCTTGGGATTCACGTAAAACTCTGAAACAACAGTCAATGGTAAAATTTTTTAAAACACATTTTATCTGAATTTTCTTTGGTTTTAACTAATTTGTAAAATGGAAAAGAATGTGCCACAAATATCTGGAATTTTAGTGACCTCTTCCAGGATCCAAACGCTGCCGAATAAATAAAGGACTTGGATACCGTTTGGTAGTCGATCTCGTTCTACAAATTACTGGAGATGTTGGTAATACTTCCGATGACAGTGTGGTCTGTCGACGAGTTCTTGAAGAAGCTACACATAATCATTTATCAATTTTGTCATTGTAAGATTTTCCTTTATGACTCGGAGACAAGTACATTTGACAGGATTACAGGATAATCCCGCCATCACTTTGTTCAGTTCAAGAACAAAGGAGTATAAAATATTAAATCTGAGGACAACAAATTCCATATGAAAAAATGAAAGGGATTTGAATGACAATCTTTATTCTTCAAGAGTTAAGTTCCGCTTCTTTGATTATTGAAAATATCAAAATTGGAAGTGTCTATTCGGAATTGTATTGAATGAGAAAGAACCAGGAAGTTGAATGAAAACAACTTGTTTTGACTTTTGACCAGGTGTAAAGTGGTCAACAAGTGAGACAGTGACATGAAACTTATTTTATTGTTAAATATCAAATATTCGAATGCAAGATTAATATGTCACCTTTCAATTACGAAGGGCTTTCTCCAAAGAAATTGGGAAATTTTCATTTTTTGCACCTGCGCTTTCTACTTTTTAAATTTTTTTGGTTTTTTAAATGCTTAAAGAATACACTACCTGATTTAAGGTCAATTTAACTTTTATTCTATTTTTGAATACAAACAATATTTACAATAGTTGTTCATCATTTAATTATGGATATAATATAAAACAGGGAAAAAGTTGCATGGAAATCATCATTTTATACCGTATATGACCAAACAATAGCCCTGAGTTGTTATTTCAACGGTTTTTTGGTTCTCGGGTACTGACTTACAGTTGAGGGATTTGTACAGGATTTTAACAAAATAACTAGTACCAAAAGTAAACATAAAATAACAAATGAGAAAGACGACAATATAATTACAATTTACAATTAATACAGAGACTAAGAAAAAGGATAGAAACTATCATAAAACAGGAAATTCCATCAGCTGACAGGGGACTGAATATTACTGTTATGAATAAGGATTTGCATTTTGCATTTCTCTTCATTTCAAATTTCAACTGCTTATAGCTAGAAAACTTTACAGCTCATCATGATGTGATACGACGTCACATTTGAAGTTCTTGGCATTGGAAATCAAAAGTACTCAGTCCGCTGTCCACCAAATATCTTCTTACTTTTACATTACTATTACTACCACAGCTTACCCAATACAAACTCTAGGTATGCATTTTGTGACTGTGGTATTAGTTATAAATGCACTCGGTTTCTTTTAAATACCCGATAAAATTAACTAACACATACATGTACCTCAAGCTGATACTTCTATTGTATTACATCATTTATTACACAACACACAACAATAACTAGAATCTAGAGGTAGAAGACATTTGTACACAGTAGCACATCCAGTTTATCCAAATTAATTCAATTCCTCGCGCATTCACTTATGATAATGTAAAATACAAAACCTACAAAAAGTAATAAATAACGTAAGGACAATTATTGATTTCTTTCTACATACAATTATTTGTACTTACTACGCACTATCTGACACATTATTACAAGTTAATAGGTCAACAGTCATAAGTCAAAAGTATACCTTAAGAATTGTGAGCTGTTCTACACTGAGAACACGCTAATAAAACGGCGAACGATGCCACCACAAGTTTCATGAAGTGTACACATTCTTTACTGAACTAGACGAAAATCCGAAGTGTATGTAGGACAATGGACAATGGACTTCTGTAGAAACTGCCATGACAGCTATTTTGGCACAAAGCTCACAATGTTTCCAGCATCCCTTGAAAATCAGCAGGTATGCTCTTGAAAACGTTTTTATCTGAAACCGTTATCGTAAAAAAATGTTTTGCATAGGAAAAATTTGTAAAAATGTGTGTACAGTGTACGACTAACTTTACGCCATAGTAGAGGTGAAAATCGTCGAAATCTCGTTTTTTCAAAAAACCTTCGAAAACCCACTGCTAGGGATGAGTGAACATGGGTGCAAAAGGTTTTAGGTGAAAAAATTAATTTGGGGCCGGTGGGGCCCATTTTTGGCCAAAATGGCTGTTCCAAAATGGGATTCAGGATTGTGAA
>JAQGBH010000395.1:0-53266 GCA_034698265.1 Sminthurinus aureus | reverse complement strand
AATTTCTAATGGAAAATGTAGCTATTTCTTGTTTGTAATTGTTACTTTTTTTGTAATAAAATAAATAAAAAGGATCGGTACTTCTGAAGCAGCCCAAAATAATAAGGGAAATGTAGCACTAGCGACATCTACAGCCACACCGCCTTCCGTAAGTATGGACAATTACCGCGAGGTGGACTTGAAATCCTCCATGAGTTCCTCATACTCATCAGTAGACAATTTCAACGACTTTGGCAATGGAAATTATTATTCAACGTCATCCTTAAACAGAAGTGATAACTTTAAACATAATCCAAGTCATCCTGGCGCAGATCCGGAGGCGTTTCGATTCGACCAAAATTCTGGGACTGCTCTTCTACTTCAACAGTTTTGGGTGATGCTGCAGAAAAAATTTTTGGTGACCAGTAGAAGCTGGGAATTAAATTTTCTCCAGGTACGGAAAGCTAAAAGTCTAATCAGCAATCGTTCAACATTTTTTGTAGGTACTTTTTTGATAATTTTGCTCATTGCTTTCTTCATTTGCAGATAATTGTCCCAGTTGCAGTCACAATTGTTGCATTGGCCACAAATAAAGCGCTGCCAGGAGCATATACGCGGAAACCAAAATTTTTAGATCACACTGTAAGCAATTTTATAAACCTTTAAAACCTTTTAGTCAAGAGAGTTTCAAGAAGATCCAAACCGCGAAACAATACAAGTTTTAAAATATTTGAATTTGAACGGATAAAATTCTCAAATCCAAACATTTTATAAACTTTTTGGTGTTGAAAATAAAAAACTTTCAAGTATTTTGAAAAACATGATAGTCACAAATTTGGAAGAGTTATTTAGATTTTTCTTTAAAAAAATTCAGGATTCTTTTATACTAAATGATTCTCCAATGCCTTTATACTGCAATTGGGATTCGGATTTGGACAAGCGATTGTGCAGTAAACTCACAGAATTTTCTGAGGTGGAGGCGCAAATGAAAGTTGAGCGGCTTAATAGTTCACTCGAATCCTTCACGTTGGAAAAAGTAAACTGTTTTCAAAAATAAAAATAGCCGCTTTTATAATTTTATATCTGGTATTCACTGTACATGGCAATTTTGAAGTTGTAATCAACACAAGTGGCTTTCTTTGTATCTTTTTATTTCTTATAGACAAAAAAAGACATTGGTGAATTCTATGGCAAGTACATGATCGGATTGAAAGTAGAAACGGTCGGAAGAAAAAATCGATTGGTGGGAAGTGGAGCAGAAAGCGTATCGGAGAATATTACTGAGATAATGGGATATTTCAACAACCAGCCACTTCACACTCCCGCCATCCTCTTAAATTTCCTTTCAAATTCCCTCCTACAATATTTTGGTGTGGAAAGTCGGATCAGCGTTTTGAATGCACCATTTAGCGCAACCGCGATTGACAAATCCAAAATAAAAGAGGATTCCATCGGTGTGGGGCCACTCGTCGGGTGTGATGTTGCTTTTGGTTTGTCCTTCCTTTTTGCCGGATTCCTTGTGTATCCCATGAAAGAACGAGAGTGTAAATCCCGCCAGCTGCAGATCATGTACGGAACTAACAAGGTCATGCTGTGGTTGTCTAATTTCCTCGTGGACTTGGTTATTTGCGTCATTTGCGTATTTGCTACCGTCTGTACGATTGCTATTGTGAGCTACGATAATTACGACACCTTTGAAGTTTTCGTCTACCTTTTTATTCTCCTGATGATGTTTGGAGTGACTGGGATGTGCATGTGCATGTTTTTCTCTCGTAAGTTAATACAAGAAATAAATGCGAGTTAAAAAATTTATTTTACCCTGGTATCAAAATGGTGCCATACCATGTTAAGGAATTCGCTATAGCAATACGCAGCACATTCTTTAACATGGTGCGGCGCCATAAGGATACTAGGCTATTTTCTACTTTTATACAAACAAATAAATAACGTAAATTTAAATTAGCTCTTGCCATTAAAAATTTATTCGAGACTTGAGACGTAACTGAATTAATTGGCTAACTGACCTTTGATTTTTTCTATTTAGTTATTTTTGATAAACCCGCCAGTATTTATTGCCGGGTCATGTTTACTCAAGGATGTGTTGGTACAACGTTGTCTTACAATTAGTTACGGCTATTTTTTATACAAATTTTAATTTAGTGGCGGTTTTAGGGCGAGGCAAACGAGGCAACCGCCTCGGGAGCCGATGGGAAAGGGGCGCTAAAATCGAAAAAGGGGGGCCCAAAAAAAAGCAAGAGGCGCCAAAATACTAGAAATTGGACCAGAAGTTGAGGAAAAGGCGCTAAATTTGAGAAAACGAGACGCAAAAACCGGAAAATGGGCGCCAAAATGGAAAAATGGGCGTAAAATTTGAGAATCGTGGGCTCAAACAAATTTTGCCTCATGTTTGCCTGGGGCGCCCAGACTCAAAGACCGGCACTGAATTTTATACGATATATTTCTCACAGTACTAATGTCATCGTCATTGTCATTGTCGTTGGGAAAAGTTGAAGAGAACGCACCTTTTACACCATATAAAATTGTGCGGTTTTTTAGGTACAATGGCCGCTTTCATTGGTGGTTTGATGTCATCTCCAGATGTGTTCAACATGGAAGATTTCGTTGATACCTATCGAAATATAATGAATTACTTTCCAGCATATGACGTGGCGCATGGAGTTCAGCAAATCGGTAACATGAAACAGTTACATCGGGCTTGCAAAAAACTAAATTTGCAAATCCTGTGCACCGAAAACCCTGCTGCATCGTGCTGCAAAATGTGTAAGTTAATATCCATTTCAATTTGGAATTTATTAAAGTAGGTATTTGCTTCAAAACATAATGTTTTTTTCAAAAATGACACTTTGTAAATAGAATTTTGTTTTACTCCTTTTGTTTTCAACATTGACAACTGTACTGAAGAAAACTTTTGGCAATTTGTTTAAATTTCCTATTATCCTATTTGACCAGATCGAAACAGCTATTTTGCATGGGATGGTGAAGGTATCGGCAAGAAAATGGTTGCCATGACAATTCTATGCATGGTCTCAATCTTCCTTGTGTACCTTCAGGAAGTTAATTTTTTCTACAAATTGAAACAGCGCCTTTTTGCATCCTTTAACTCACGCGCCGTTTTGGAAGAAAATTATAGTAATTACTTGAAATTTGAAATTCAAAAGTATGCATATGAGATTTGAAAAATTGAAAAAACCCTCGAGCCGTACCTACAAAAGTCACGTGTAGATATTTTTTTCAACTGAAATTTCAATAGTTCCAATGGAATCCGTCGACGAGGACGTTGCCGAGGAGAGAAAAAGGATAACTCAATCCAACGTTTCAAACCTCTTTCAGACTGAGAGTTTGATTGTTAAGTAAATAACAACCAAAAACATATGAAAAACTACTTAAAAATTTAAATTCAATCCCTTGAAAACTTTCAAAACACAAAACACTAATAAATAATAATTGTAGAATTGGGACGATAATGGAAATTCAGAAAAAGTTTAGAAAGAGTTTCTATGGTTTTTGATGACTAGAATTTTTCTGAATTACCATTATCGTCCCAATTCTACAATTATTATTATTATTATTGCCAAAATGACAATAAATGGCAAATAATTTACTAGAAGATTATAATCTCTGGCCTCTGTCTGATTTTTAATTATTTGTAATATAAAATATAATTACTCTTGATTTATATAAGGAGCGAGAGTAAAATGATTGTGATTTGCTGAGTGCTGACTAAGCTTAGATAAGGTTGAAGAAGGTTGGTGATATTGAGAAAAAAGATGGGAAGTCCATAAATAAATAAATAAATAAATAAATAAATCAGAAATCAGAAACAATAACAATCTGAAATATAAATACTAAATACGGAGATTGATACACAGGGTAAATTTATATTGGTATTTGTATGCATTCTTTGTACAGGATAGCTCGATGGCTCGTAGCGATTTGAGATTTGAAACTACCTATGAAAAACATTGAAAATCGTATACAGATTGACGAATATTGTACATGCTAGAAGACATGGAAGATGTGCGATATATATAATATGTGTCTTGTTTACCAAGTCTAAGGTCAACATGGGGTTTCTTCCGTTTCAGTTGGAGGTTATATGAAATCAAACTATCTGTACACTGTACAATCAGGCCTAGTGCCTAGTACCTCGCCTCGGCAACCTAATCCGCAGTACGTGTTTCTACTACATTGTATATAATTTTCCATTTTCAGAGTAGTTTTATCACTTCCTTATTTCATATCCGCCAAAACAAAAACATGGGTCTCATCACGTGTTTCTCCGCTCAAAGACAAAGAAAAAGACGAGAGAAAGACAAAGAAGACGAAGAAGAACAAGTAAACTAGGAGTCAACTAGTTTCCGTCTTAGACTATTAGATTTCTCATATTGGTTATTTACCACTCATTCTCTCGGACCAATAATGTGGACCAGTATGAAATATAATTTTTTGTAACCCAAAATACTAAGCTGATTTTAACACATCCACAATCTACAATCCACATTGTACATTGTACACTGTACACCCTACAAAGTGTATGTTGAGAAACTGCAGGCAAAGGAAAGCAACCAACCAACGAAGCAAGTTTTTCATCCACTTCTGTTCTGCATTCCAGATACAAAATTTTGCGATTCCTCCGCCTGCAAAAAATTTCAAAAGTGCAGGAGACGGAGCAACAACAATACGAATTCCTGAATTCTTGAATTTTTACATGTTGAATGTTGAGTGATGAACCAATTTTGTATTTATTTGTGCCACGGAATCAAGCGTATTGTGTCAAGTGGTAGCAGCGGTAATTGACAGAAAACATGATTCAGTATCACACGTCTTGTGATTAGATATACAATGTACAGTGTAAAGTGTAACTTTTACATATGACTACGCTTGTTCTTGTCATCTTAATCTTTTCCATCATCATTTGGCTTGGGTTGGCTTGGCTTAGAAGTTACAAGCAAAAAACAATAATGCGATAATAGCTGGTCATTTGTAAATAGTGCTCCACAAAGATCAAAGAAGGGAGGAAATGAGGAAATCCATTAGATTGGATTGGGTGACTGCACAATATTTTTCACTTGTTATGTTTGAAATGAGCCAACGTGAAATGTGTCGGAAGCGATTCAGAATTTAGTCATCACATACACGTGCCTGCGCCTGGGTTGGTGCCTGTGTTCCACGGTCCAACACGGTATAAATAAAGGAAAACATAATAACTAGTTGGAACATGAACATGGAAAATTCATGTATAAAAACCCCGTAAAAACAAGCTTTGATTTCTGGATTCTGGACTCTGGACGTGTGTGACCTGAAAAACATGTGAAATTTGGAAATAACACAATTCGGCATTAAAATCAAAGGCGATTCCGTCAATCTGTCGCACAGCAAAGGCACACATGTTCCATTTTATACAAACAAGTAAATGTTTTCTCTTCCACAACCCAAAATCCAAAGACATTGTCAAGGAAACTGGAAATCAAAATCAAACTACTAGAATTTCTATTATTTTTAAAAAAAACTGGACAATCATATCGCAACAATGGGACTGAAAATTGAAACTGCCTAAAAGTTTCTACGAGTTTTCAAGTCCAGTCTTTTATGCCTCGTGCATTATACACTATACAATGTACAATTTACATGTACGGTGCATGTAGAAAACAGGGAGGAAAGGTACATTTACATACTGTACACGGTACACTGTACACACAATAGAGTATAAATAATACATGTATCAATATAAATGTTATGACAGATGAAACAGGATATTCTATTTGCTCTGCAGCTGTTTCTCTTCCGCATTTGAATATAGCTATATTCATCCGGAATATAAAGTTATTGCCAAATCCGAAAGAACAGTCAGTGAATTTTTGGATGTAAACAGTCCGCAGCCAACAGTACAGAGTAGAGTGTAGAGTACACAGAATACTCGTCCACTATTCAGTACATGTCATGTTTTTTCAGAGTCAGTCTGTGCACAATCCAATCCAGAATCCAGAATCCAGGATCCAGGATGATGTATAATGTACATGTTACATAGTTTATTATATGTTCCGGGTGGTTTGGAAACGTGAAGAAGGTAACCCGTAAATTTTTTATCATTAATCATTCTGCTCGAGCCTCCAGTCCATACATGTAGCATGAAGAATGTACTATATAAAATGCACAGCTCAGATTCCAATTCGGATTCAGATGGAAATCTTAGGTTTTATACACAACTTGCTTTGGTTATTGCAACTGCTCCCTTTTACGTCTGTCCTAGCACGTATACGAATCTAGAATCTAGAATATAGAATCTACATAGATGTGTACCGCATGTGAATTTCAAATCCAGAATCTAGAATCTAGAATCCAGAATGGATTCAAAAATTTATTTCTAGTTTGGATGAAAAGGATGCGGTCAGCTCCGGTGATGGAGAAACTTCCATTTTGAGCCTACACATACATGTATTCAGTGCTCAGTGCATAGTACACTGTACAGTGTACAATGTTTATGATGGCATCATATGCGAGAATCTAGTTGATAAATTCCTCCACCATTCTCACTCTTTTCCTACGATTTCTTTCACCGTTCTCCATATATCGTACACCGTACACCGTACACCTTGCATAGTACCGTCAGCATACTTTTACGAGGGCTACACAGTCCTTTCAGCTGTAGGCCTTGGAAAATCTAATCCTAAAGATAAATTCAATTTCACTTGAGAATTGAGAATCTATGTACATTTAGAATTTAGAATGCAGGACATCAAATTTACAGATAGAAGGTAGAAGGTAGAGTAATATGCATGTGTATGCAAAGTTTACAGTCCCGATTACATAATACATAATACATTGTGGATTGTGGACTGTGGACTGTGGATCGTAGGAGGAAGACACTAAAGTGGAGTTGTAGTTAAATGACGATGGAAATTGAGAGAAATGGCGAGCAAACCAGTAGTAAAAAAACTGTACACACATAAACATGTTAAGGTAGACATTACATTCATTTTGTAGAATGTAGATGCTAGATTCTAGATGCTAGATAGTAGATACATACGTTGCACTATCTACAATAGGAAAAATGTGGCTTGTGAAAATAAATATTGAATGCGGATGCGTCGTCCAGAGGCTCCGTTTTGTGGATCAATGTATGGGCTTGGGTTTGGTTTGGTCAGGTTTCGTCGTCGGTGGTCGGTCAGTTCATCCATCTATTTAAATGGTGAGATAGGTGGTGAGTACATTGTGTATCTTTATCTGTATCTGTATCTGTATCTGTATTGAGCAAGGCATTCCACCTCCTATATTCTGTATTCTGTATTTTATACACAGAAGCATTTACATATGCACACCTAATATTTCAGTTAGCGTGCTCTTTCTTTTTAGCTTGTTAGGTCCTAACCCTGTGCTACTCTGTTGCTACTTTCTTTTTCTTTTCCCAAACATGTACCGTGTTCAATGTACATTTACCATCCAAGATTGTACATCTGTATTGTACATCTTAGGCGCTGGATGCGATGCAAGTCTGAGGAGGAAAAGACACGAAGAGGGTAAAAAGAATCTTGAGTAGAGTCAGGGGAAACATACATTGCTTGCTTGTGACATTTGATGTTGATACATGTAGTGATGACAAAGGAAGAAAGGCAGTTCAACTCAACTCAACTCAACTCAACTCAACGACCAACCGACCGACCAACCTACCAATATGAGGACATTGAGATACTTTTCTTTTCTCAAGTCTCCATCTCTACATTCTACATTCTACATACATGTATATCCACATTCTGCCCACATGATGTAAAAGTACAATGTACAAAAGACACTAGACACTAGACACTAGACAGTGTTCAACTTATGTACGTTCTCCGGGGAAAAAATTATGATATCCAAAATCCACGACAGCGACAAGCAGGAAAACGTAACGACAGTAAGGAGGAAAAGAAAACGACAAGGACAACAACGGCCCAAGAAAAAAAGAAAAACGAGGGAAAGGAGAGGACAAGAACTCAAAAACTAAACCAAACCGAACCAAAACCAAGAAAAGATGGAAAAGAAGGATGAAGACACTGACTGAGTCAAACTGACTCTTGTACAAAATGTTGGCACAAGTTCAGTTCACTCCGGTTCAGCTCAGCTCAGCTCAGCTCAACTAAGTTTGGTACATTCGACTTTCAAATCTTCAAGTTAAGTTCGATTTTGGGCAACAGAAGGAGAAGGGATGCTACGGTAGACAAGAAAGGAAGAAAGAGGAGGAAAAGAAATAAAGACTTTGCGAAAAGGAAAATCGAAATTTAGACAGAGACAGAGACAGAGGAAAAGAGAGAGAGAGAGAGAACAAGATGAAGGGAGGAAAAGAAGAAAGGATGGAAAAAATATATGCCTTCGACTTCGACAGTTTCGTTGGCTGGATTGTTGGTCGGTCGGTCGGTCTACCTGAGCAGCAAGAATAATACGAATACGAAGAATGAGAGAGAAGAAGGGAAAGGGAAATGGAAAAGGGAAAGCAGAGAGGAGAAAGTAGAGTGTAGAGTGTAGAGGAATGAAAAAGAGAAATAACAGAAGAGAAGACCAGCAAAAACAGCGAACAGTGAAGAGAGACACAGAGACACAGAGAAAGAGACGGAGCTAGAGTTGGAGTCAGAGTAAAGGCATGCTACATTTTCAGACATCCGAATCCTCTATACTCTATACTACATACTCAATACTACATAGAGCATACAACATCCAGATACAGATACAGATACGGCGACGGATAGAGAGTAGAGAATAGAGGATAGAAGCTCACTCATACATTCAACATTGAAACATGGAGGCATAGACGGAAACGTTAGTGAACACAGCTGAAAGAACATCTTGGCAAGGAGAGGAGAAAATCGATTGGAGAATGGAATGGGGAAAATGCTGCTGCTTCTACTGGTTTTACTACTCTACTCTGCCTCTGCTCTCCTGTCTTTGTGCTCTGATACTCCACTCCACTACTTTCTGCTCAGGCCCCTCATGTCTGCTCTCCTCTCTGGCTCTGGTTCTGGTTCTGGTTCTCTCTCTCCCTCTCGCTTTCTCCTTTTCACTCTGGTTCTTCTTTTGCAAGATCACCACTGAACTACTTTCTCCCAGGATCACTAAAAACACCATTTCTGCAGCTAACAATAAGCATACAGACCATACCCGACCCGACCAGACCAGACCAGACCAGACCAAAGCAAACCAAACCAGACAAGCCAACCAGTGAGCGAGCGAGACATACACTACACACACTACATACACTCACTCACTCCTTCACATAGACTAAGTACCAACTAACAGTTTCACTACAGTAGTTCCTTCCTTTTGCCAGATCTCTAGACTCAGATTCAGATCCACATTCACATCCACATCCAGATCCAGATTCTACTACCTACAACTTGTTCCAGCTTCTCTAACATCTCTTTCATTCCCCATCCTTCAGCCAACAAAAGTGTATATTCGTATAGCTGGATGTGGATGTGGATGTATGTCGTGGGTATGCATCTCCTACACACACTTTTAGTATTTAGCATTGTATGTAGTTTTCAATCTGTAGGATTTTCCACCGATACAGGTATGTGTGTGTAGACGCTCGATGGTAAATGGTAGATGGGTATGTACATGTATAATAGTATTTGTACTACGGCTTTCTCCAATACGTAATAACATTTCGCTAGTGAAAATTACCATGCTCCATACTCCATACAGACTTCATTTATTTCCGATGGTTATAGTCAACACAGTCAAAGGGAACAAAAAGAGAGATAGATAATAGAGAATAGGATTCTACATTCTACATTTTACATATTACACGCACAGTGTACAGTGTACACCGTCTGCTGTGGATATTTTCTACTCCTCTCTTCATCCGTACCATAATACAATATAGCAGCATGTCGTTCCCGTTGCCATAGCCATTGCCGTTGGTGTTCCAGTTCTCATTCCCTTTGTCATTGCCGTTCCCGATCCCGTTACCGTTGCCGTGTATTATATTGCATTGCATTGCAGTGAGATATAATCGTCGTCGTTGTCCTAGCAAATAATAGAGGACTACGCAGCTCAAGTCCGTTTCTACTTTCTACAGATAGTCCTATTCCTATCCCTATTTCTGTTTTGTCTCTCTCTCTCTCTCTCTTTGCTCCGTCCTGCCTGCCAACTCGTTCATGAGCTCACTGTTTCTGGTTCTAGTTGTGGATCTAGATCTCGCTCTCGCTTCCTCTCTTTTCATTCCCCGCTCACATTATAGCGTTTGAGGTGGATCACCTGCACTTAGACTAAGAGACTGAATCTTGAATCTAGTGTACTCAATTTCTGTATCTCTGTATCTCTATTCTCCATACAAACCAAATAGATACCGTACTCATAGACGTCTATACATCTATACATCTTCTAATTCCGGAGCGAAAGAGAAATGTAGAAAAGAGAATAGAGAAAGAGAAAGCATTTTCTATCTCACTTTCATTTTCTCTCATTTATTCCCCAAATTTTATGTTTTATACACACAGATCCTACTTTTCAACTCTGCCATGCTTGTTCGCTCACTCACTCTCTCCTTTTATTTTCTCATCATCCAGACTTGCAGCCAGCCAGCCACTATGTATGTATGTAGGTATGTAGCATGTAGAATGCCGAACAGAGAATCCAAATCCAAATATACGTACACGTTCGTACCAAGAATACACTTTACACTTTACGCTGTACATTGTACATTGTAAATAGTTATATATTATGCTCAGAGTGAGGAAATTTGTGAAGGAGAATCTCCAAGCAGCTATCTCTCTGTTTCTCATTCCCTGACTTTTCCTGGCAGGCTATTTACATTATCCACGATTCATATGCTATTCTACATTCTATATTCTATATTATACGGTAGATTCTAGATTCTAGATGCTCCCCCATTATGGCTTGCTGAAAAAGCACTCACATTTCAAAACATCTCTCAACTCGACTCAAAAGTTGAATCTACCTTTCTCCTTCAAGCATGTGTTGTTGTAATAAAATCAGGATTGGAATTGGAATTTGAATTGGAATTTCAATCTCTATCTGTATCTGTATCTGCATCTTTATTTGTAACAAAACTACAAGGTGAACAAAGTGTAGACTGTACACAAGATGCATAAAGATGCACATCAAATGACAATTTTGTCCTCTTGTGCATCCATCAAAGTCCTTTTGTTATATACCATAAAGCATATGACATACCCCTTTACTGCTGCTGCCACTATCACTGCTTTTGCTAATATAAATGCTCTACATAATGTATAATACGCTACTATCTACCTTTTCTATCTATCTATTTGTCTCAGTCGTTATCTCGCTATCATACTTTTTCAATCTCTACAAACATTCAAACATTCTCCAAACCGTTGAAATTTCCCCAGGATAAAATAAACGGCTGTTGAAAATTAAAACAAACCAAACTTAGCAAAAACAAAGATTGTACAATGTGAATTGGGCAAGCAGAAATCACTATAGATTTTAAGACTCTTTTCAGTTACACATTTAAGCATTCCTCTAATGACTCTCCACAAATTTAGTGGTTGTAGTTCTTTGTTGTGATATGATGATGATGTATCATTCGTGCAGTATCAAGTACCTGTTTTCCTCCTCGATTTGTCTCAGTTATACACCATTTGACTTGCTTATACATTTAACATTTACATTTCTTTTCACTTGATACTGGGAATATTAAAAGCAGTAGCTACAATGACTTGATACAGTTTTGAAATTACAACTTTTATTTTAATGGTGACTTAACAGTAATAAAATTACTTGAGGATCAAAGGTGAAGGCTGGTTGAAACATTCTTCATCTGTAGCACTGTTGCAGTACTTGTAATTTTAGGATTTTAGGGGAGTTAAAAAATAGTAGGATTCATCCAGTGAGAAGGGACTTGCACAAGAATTTTAAAAGTTCATCAACATCATGTATGTGCATTAGCAAGTGAATAGAATCGAATAAAATGGGAATGAATACTGAATACTGAATAAACGAAGACTGCGCAGCTACAGCTTTATGCGAATGAGCTGAAGAGACTTAATGCTCAACGCTCAATGCTGAGCGGACGAGTGGAGTGGAAGAGAGCAGGTACACAGTAGAAAGTAGAGTGGAGCAATAACCGCGATGAAAATAACTAAATGTGTACAAAGTACCTACAAACTAAAAACGGCATGACATTGCAATCCCAACTGCTTTGAAAAACCTAAAAACTACAAACCAGAAACTAGAAAAGTAGACATAAAAAGAGAAAATGTTCATACGGACAACCTGGTCCGGTCCGACGGACTTTCTACTGAAAACTGTTTACTGTTTACTCTTGTCTGACAGGGCAGCAAAAAGTTGTGGAAAGATAAACGACTTGTAACATTGCTCATGATTTGATGACGTAATTATGTGAAATCAATGTGAAAGGATTAGTTTTTATATCATGCTTTTTCTGTTTGATCTTTCATGTTCAATTTTTATACATCATTCACTTTGGCCTCGTCATAATACTTATATATTCGAGCTTTGAGCTTTTAGCTTGGATAGTTTTGACTCCAACTTTATTTTTGGAGAGTGGACTTTGGCAGAATTTATTTCAACGGGGGCAATTGAACTTTTAATCGCCTATCAAAGTCATTACAATTATCCTGTTTATGATCATATTCATGTTCATGGGATTGAGGATTAAGTATTTTTATGAACTAGGTTTTTGCATTTGCTCGCTCCATTCGCCATTCATTCGTTGAGTAGCCAATGTAGCCAAAGAGATTATTGATTTGATGACAATGACAATGACAATGACAACAAATGGTTATAAACTGAAAAGTGGAGGAGGAAAAGTACCAAATGACAAATCCAAATAACAGCCATCAACCCAAAACGAGCAAACAAGTGTAGTCTGTAGACTTTCTTCTGTTTTCTCTATTCTGTACTGTATTTTGGACATGGAGAAGTGAAATGTCCACAAGTACAGAATACAGAATACAGAATACAGAGTCCAGGGCAGTCCATAGAAATTTCTCTCTACCATTAAGTTTACTGTTGAAACTCAGGTTGGAGTTGTTCCTTTTCTTGCGTGACTTTCAGTCATGCTGACGCTGGGTAACTTAATCACCATCATGTTTCCTCTATCTTTTCTCTGTTCTCTGTTCACCGCTCTCCACTCTCCACTCTTCCCTTTATAAATAACTACTAGGAGGAGCATACAGACATACAGGTATACAGGTAGATGGATAATGCATAATTTATGGCAGTTCAATAGCTCGCACTCACAACTTGGCAGCAACACATGAAACATGGATGTGGAACATGTACAATGTACACTGGATAAATACTTTACGGGTTTATCTCAATCGCATTGCCTGTAGATTCTAGATTCTAGATTCTAGACTGTTGATTGTACATTTGTACATGGTGTGTACTGTGTAGCGTGTGTTTTGTAGGTATCCAGGTGTATCCGCTATATTAGAGACGTACTTGAATCTCAATGCATTTATGGTCTTCATCTTTCCGAATTAAGTCGATATCACACTACACTAGACACTAGGAGAAGTTGAACCAAGGAACGAAGAGTGAACAAATTACAATGCGCAAGATTTACTCACACCTCATTTGTCTTGTGCTTCCCTTCTTCACCTGTCACTTATTGGAAATTGATCTACATTATTAACCATTTCCGACCCTCTTTCCTCTGATTCTGATTCTGATTCGGATTCGGATTCGGATTCGGATTCTGATGATTCTGTTCAATGAACACTGTACAATGACAATGGAAATCCAATGGATATGCAGCAAACAACACAACTCAGTCCTGTTTAGTCAACAGGAAGTGAAGAACAAACTTGGGAAAAAGGGCAAAAGTGTAGAATGTCGAGTATCAAATGAATAAAAGGGTAGAAAATTCCCTCGGTGTTTCATCATACCGATTTTACAAGGTAAATTGTGCAGATCTGATTTCCAAGTTGGATTGGATTGGATTTTGGAGTTTGGAGTTTGGAGTTTGGATAAAATTGATCTGATTCGAATGAAATTTTGCTCCATCTTCTCCCCTTTTCACCTTCAATTTATCTCTTCATCTGTCCTACAAATTTATAATTTGAAGGCAGAAGGAAGGAAGAGACAGCTAAGATTTCTTTCTTGTTTACTCAGTTTCAGTTTGTGGATTGTGGAGCATCCATAAATTTTTATACTGTTTATTGTATTGTCTCGGGCTCCAGTTGGTTTGTTGATATCATTTTACTCTAAAACTTTACACTGTACAATTTATACTGTACACTGCACACTGCATAGGGTAAAATGTCTTGGAATTCTCAGAATAAATCTGACACTTTTAACAGTTTTGACAGCTGGCACATCAACATGTACATGAAAATTAAATTGAGTTTTATATCCCAGATTTATGTCTAAAGTGCATCCACAATACACAATACGTACACAATACATAATGTATCAATGTATCATACATGTGGTAATTTATACGTCATGTAAAATGGCACATGGCGCATTGATACAGCTATTTTTAAGAATCCAAGCCCTCCGTTTTAGTGTACTGTTATAAAATTCAAGGAAATTGTAGGAAAATCAATGACAATGGCTTGTGGTCGCTCAATTTTGTTACGCTTAAGTATCTATTCTCTAGTTTCTACTTTCTAGTTTCTAGTCTCTAGTCGCAAGCAGCATCATGGATGATTTAAATGATGTATCTAGATTAAGAATTTTCTGGTACAAAAGACGGGAAACAATACCGTAAGAACAAATAGAGCCAGACGAAGAAAAAGGGGAAGTAAATGCAAGGCGATTAATTTTCTACAATGGATCAGTATTTGCGCACCTTACGCTTCTACGTTGTACAGATTATTGAATCTTTTTATTGGGATAGTCGAGGGATTGGTTTGCTGCGTGGTTGAGTAAATGAATGAATGAATGCATACAAATACGATGGAGCGAAGGAAAAGGTACAAACAGTCTCCAGTCTACAGTATATGGGATAAGTACAAAGAAGAATTGGAAAAAGGTAGCAAGTAGGAAATAGGAAGGGAAGCTAGAGACTGGAGACTCGAGACATTGAAAAAGAGTGTGGTAAGATTGAGTGGTAGTGGTGGAAAACCGGGGAATAAGGAAGTGAATTGGATCTCTGTTTACTCCTCAAGCTCAGAAGCTCAGACGCTCAGAACCTCAGGAGAAAGGAAGCGAGTGACTAGAGAGAGAGGGAGAGAAACGGTAATGTGATTGATTGAATGGCTCAAATCCATTTTCATTCCTTTACCACCTGAGATGGAGGATGGAGGTTGGGGAAAAAGGAAGAGAATGGAGAATGGAGATGACTTGAAATTTGGAACTTGGAATATCTGTACATTGTACATTGTACATGAGAGTAAAAACGGCGGAGAGCAGTGGCAGGAGTCTAAACTAAATCAGGATATAATGCTTTCTCTTCCGTCTGCAGTCTCTAAACTCTAAACTGTAAAGTTTACACATGCTCACACAGCATTTGTTATACTGGATTTAAAACAGTGTAGATTGAAATTATTCACATTTGTATGGGTAGATTTAGTTGTTTGGTAAAAGACAATGCCAATAGTTCATGCTTCGAGCTTCACGTACAATAAAACCAACCGCACCGCCATTTTACTTTTAAAGCAAACCCACCACCGACTCACCAATAAAAGCTGATGAGTATTGAAATTGATATTGATATGAATGGCCTCATTTGCCACAATCCACAACCCAACACAACTAACAATTAACAATCAAGGTGGCTTTCACCCTAGTTTATCCGCATACTGTTGAATGTTGAACGTATTCGGCATGTTCTTGCTCTTGTCTGCTATGTTCACTGATTTTTTCATTGCGATGACAATAAAAGAGTAAAAGAGTACACATGAATAGAAGGATATTGTGCCAAAATATCTCTGTCTTTTATATGTGTCTCGAATATCTGTACTTGAATAACTGAACTGACATTTGACATTTACCTTTTGACCGGCGGTTAGAACCTTAAAACACTAGAAAACTAGAACACTAGAACATTAGAGCGTTGCCAATAGATTCTTTGATAAAAATCTCGGGATTTGTCTAAACCAGTGTATGTGGATATGCACGTATAAATTACATTCGTAAAAAGTCCTAGTCAGCCCTTTCGCTCATTCATTCATTCGTTCCTTCGTTCATTCGTTCATTTGTTCATTCATTCATTCTCATTGTGAATGGGTGAAAAGTCGGACGTTTTTTTCTGAGACATAAAACAAGAGGTGTTTAAACCCACGGAGAAAGAGAGAAAGAGAGAGAGAGAGGTTGATTAATTTTATCTGGCATTTGACATTCCGCATTGAGCATTCCGTATTCCGTGTTCAGTTTGTTGAACAGACCGTGATATTTCTCACAAAAACCATTTACTGACTTGTGAATATAGAGTATAGAGTATATATTAGGATAAAGGCAGGTCTATTCTATTTCATTGTTTAGTGGTAAAAAAGAAGAAAGAAAGGAGAAAGAACTCGGATTTAGCATAGAGCAAGTAGTGAACATAGATAAAATCAAGAATCTAGAATCTAGAAATGTAGCAAAGTTCAAAAAATATCATTGCATTGTTATTGTTTGGGAACGTGAAAAAATAGAACAATTACTTGACGCTGGAAGTAGTTTAAGCTGAAACCAAAGTCAAAACCAAAACCAAATTTAAATCTAACTCTCAAACCAAACCCAGAAACGCAGCCAGAGAAAAGGAAATCCATCCTCTCGCTTTCCAAATTTCTCTAGTTGTACCATGCAAATTAACTAGAGTGAAAATAATAGAATCCGTTAGCCTGTGTCTTTGTCTCTCGCTGTGCCTGTGTGTAGTGTGTAGGCTGTCTCTGCATTTAACTTTGTCTTTTTTCTTCTCATTTCTGACTGGTTTTCTCTTTCTCTCTGTCTCTAATGCGTCTGTCTAGTAGTTTTCCTTGTCATTTTCCTCTTTTTCTTTTCTTTCTTTCCTTCGTTCGTTCCTTCGTTCATGTCCCAACTTCTATTTCTGTCTGACTTTCCTTCTCGGTTCTAATTTTTTCTACTGTTTCTCCTCTGAATTCAAGATTAATCCCCATTCTCCAGATTCTAGTTTCTAGTTTCTAGTTTCCAGTCTTCATCCTCAATTGTCTACTCTCGACTCTCTACTTTCTCTACTTTCTACTCTCCATATTTTACATTCATTTTCAAAGAGAAAGGAAAAATAAAACAAGAGATACATTAAAGAATCCTTGCTTTCTCTCTCTCTGAAACACTTACACACACATATACATACAAACATTGTCTTTCTCTCCAATTCTCATGATTTCTTTTTGACGTACAAAAATGTCTGTATTCTAGATTCTGGATTCTAGATTCTAGATTTTAGTTTCTGGTTTCTAGTTTCTGGAGACATGTTTCAAGTTAAACTCTCCAAAGTTACGGCATGGAGTAAACAAATGAAAACAAATGAAAATGTCATCTGGTTTCAACAAAATAAATATGAATCGGTCTACTTTGTACTTTCTACATTCTACAGTGTAGACTGTAGAGGGTGTGCACACCTTTATTTATGGTACGATTTACTTACACTTTGAATTCTGACTATAATCATTTTTATACATGTACTATGCAACTCCTCAACAAATATCGACATCAATATTATGCAGATTTAAAAAATTGTTGCTCTAAAAATCTTGTCAAATGACATGGTTGATTTTGTGTTCCAGCTCAGCTTAGCTTAGCTCGACTGAGTTTCTTTTGTAAATAACTATCTACAAATTTGTATGCATTAATCACATTATTATCAGAGTATAGATCACATTAGTCAGATCTGTTATCTTTTATACCGTTTGAGTAGACAGTAGACACTAGACACTAGACAGTAGACAAATCATTTTAATATGCATCAGTTTCCACTAACACTAGCCTTGTGTGCCCTGTCAATTCCTTTCTATCTTTTTTCTTACGTTTTCCTTCCTTTTGAATCCAAGATCCACACTCCCAAGGCATTATCTACTTTATCCTTCTTTAATGAAGCCGGATCTTTTTGAAGGGTCGAGTTGAATCCAGTTCAAGTCACAATATTAAAAGATGAAGAGAGTGGATCAGGATAAAGATGAAGAAGCTGTATGATGTATGAGTAGCTGTATACTGTATATACTATATAGCCTACATTGTAAGCTTCACTTTTCTATCATCTATGCATACACTTTTGCATGTGTCAAAGTTGGTGCTATAAGAAAAATAAGCAGAAAAAGTAAGATTTCTATCCAGAACCAGAACCAAAAATATTTTACGGAAGAATCAAAAATCGACATTTGAGAATGAAATAAAAAATGTAGAAATGCTCCAACGGAATCTTGAGCATGTTTAGGAACGAGAAAAACAAGTGGTATTGCTAAATTTAAGAAACATATCATAAACTGATATTTTGATATTCCATGCCAAAATAATATTGTATGCTGTATGGCTAAGTAGAGGGAGAGGGAGCAAAGAAGGAGCAAAGAGCGCCGAGATACACCCACGTCAATTACGGGAAGAGCTCCAGCTCACATCTTTTAGAAAAACAAAAAGACAGGCACAGAAACAGAAACAGAAGCACAGACAGAGCCTTAACAGCGACGAAACTTAAACACAAGACGGAGCGGGGCAACCGTTCAACACTCAGTGTTCAGCAAAGACGGCGTAAACAAAGGAGAGGACCAAGAAAAAGTAGAAAACCCATGAGCTCCTGCCAGCTTTAGTTTCAGTTTGAAAACGGAACCAGAAAAACAAACTTTACTTTATCCTGTGTACAGGGTCGTTTGTTCAATGTGTAATGAAAAATTGGAAATGAAACAAAGATTACATGTGCATGAATTTTTTCGCACCCTGTACACTGTACACAGCACATTGTACATTGTACATTGTATGTTATATCGTCGTACGTATGTACAGTGCATTTAAATCCATAGACACAGGAAGTAGACAAAAAAAGAAGGTACTTGTACGACCAGACACTAGAAATTATGGCAGAAACTAGATACTAGATACCAGACACAAGACACTAGACACAGTGCCACAAAATTTCCAGTGTTTGTCTTGCTTGCTCCATGCCTCTCTCACTCTTCTTTCATCCTAAATATCTTTGTTCCAGCAACTAACGACTTTCCTTACGAGATACTAGATTGTAGGGAAAAAACAAAGATGACCATAATTCTTTTCATTTACGCTACTTGAGAAAGAATGTTTTCCACTTTTTCTCTCTCCCTCTTTCCATAGCTCGAGTCTCGAGACTTTTACTTGTGTTTACATGTATAGAAAGTTCTAACTGCGTATGCTCCAATACTCCATATTCAATCCTTAGTAAACATTATGCATAATATTCTATGTGTACATTATTTTCTGGTCTCAAGTGTGGATTCTGGAAGCTTGACTTTCCCTTTTCCTCAAAGAAAGTGTATCCTTACAGCTCCAGTCTGAAATCTGAAATCTCAATGAATTACAGATTTCCATCAATTTTTTTCTTCTTATATCAAACGCAGAGAAATGGTAAAAACATTGAATGGAACGAGAATCGTCATCATCACCATGTTAATTTTTGCTGTAAAAGATCAAATATCAACTCCTGTTTGGATTTTGTTTCCACTTGCACAAGGAGTAATGATAAACTTGTTCTCTTGTAGAATCTAGAATCTACCTAAATGCGCAGTATTTCGCTTTCAATTTGCTCGGATTACTCAAACACCCATGTGTACATTGTACATTGTACATTTTGCATACTTATAATAAGCTTGTCTGATATGATATGATATAATATGAAATAATACTGATTATTATTATTATCATCATCATCATCGTCACGATGTAGTAGATAGTGGATGAAAACAAGTGGAGAAAAATAATTGAAATAGTTTGATTTGTGAATATTGAATACATAAAAGGAAACTCATGTCCCGGTCCGGGTTCATTCAATTCAATTCAGTTGAATTTCATTGGGGATGCAAACATGAGATGTACTCCATATTACTCTCATAGTCACTGTCACCGTTCACCGTCATACGACTGCGACTCACAATGCAAACGGAAAGTTTTATTTACAACGCTTATAAATAATATGTACAAAAGACAAGTTCATTTCCATTCCAATCATAAATCATCTACATAATATTATATTATACAAGTACATGTAACTTATACAACTATCATTATACAACCAACATTTATGTAAGCGATAGTAAGTGGATTGAAAGTTGAAACTGAATAACAAGTGAAAATTAAACTGGCGGGTAAACACTGGCTTGCAGTTCAATTCAATTCAATCCAGTGATTTTATTAACGCGTTAACAAAATTGCCTGGGGCTCCAAAAATGTACACCAGTATAATGAAACAAATAATTTATCAATTGAATTAAAGTACATCCGCCATTTTTGACAATGTGATTACATTTCCATGGTAAATGCTCTGCTATTCAAAATTCAAACCATCTGTATTTACACCAGACCAGATCAGACCGATGGGTTATGTTTTGATTTGGGTTCAGATTCGGATGCAGAATGAATATAAATGGTAATGCGAAAAATGGAAAGGTCGTAAGTTGTAAGAGGTCCTTTGGTGGAATATGACCAGTGGAATATAAAATATGTAGAATGTTTATATTTACTCAGTACAAGGATGAAGTAGGGAAACACTTTTTGCTGTCATCATAGTTATCAATTGAAATTTGAATCTATGTATTCTTGGCGCTGGTGTTGCATGCATCCGCTTTACTTTTTACATTCATGTCCCATGTACAATGTACATCGTACATATATTTTCATACGTATGAAGAATGAAGAATATGTTCAATGCTCACTGTTCAAGTTGTGTGCTTGTGCTTGCTCTGTTGACTTAGCAATTCAATATTGAATAAATAAAAGGTTGTTGTTGGTTGTTGGTTTTTGGAGGTCGTAAAAGTATGACATGGGATGTTGAGGATTGCTTATGTAAATTGGTTGGCTGCATAGATGGGTGAATAGATGGATAGATGTGACTTGGATTACATGTCTAGTGACTAGTGAAAACTCTTTCGTGCTCTCCTCAAAGCCGAAGCCGATGCCAATGTAGAATGTAGAATGTAGAATGTTGGATGTTGGATGATGTTTTTCCTCGTTTCTGTCCGTCTGGCTACCTCAGCATGAGGATGCATGACAAACTAAAAACTACAAACTACATACTGCAGGCTCCTCTCAACATATATGCGACATACTACATTCTGCATTCTAGATTCTAGATTCTACGTACTACACACGGTACAAAGTGCCACTCATAGAGCTGTTCACTTTTTCCCCGGTGCTCAGCTCAGCTCCGGTCTGTTCTCTTCTCTTCTGGTCTCTTCTAGTCTGGTGTGGTATGGTATGGTGCATTGCAGTGACTGTCATTTGGGACCATATTACAACCATTTTATTGCGGAATAACTCGGATTTCCCTGGAATTAAGCATTTACCTACATTTCATCCACGTTCCCTTCCTCCTTTCCTCCTCGTATCCTGCGTACTGTGTATTGTGTATGTATCTGATACAGTGCAGAGTAGAGAGTAGAGACTACAAATATATTTTTCATCCATCCAGCCATTCGTCTATTCGGCTATTCCTTTATTCCTCTATTTGTCCATTTTCATTCCCCACCGAATAAAATTCTCCATGTTCTATACTATATACTTGTTGTAACTTTCTCCATTTCTCTCCAGCGTCTTTTCCATATGGTCATGTCTTGTCTCATTCCATTTCCTATTTTTTCAAAGTCTGCCGTCTCCGTACCACATAATACACATTACATATCCGTTAAATCAGCTCACCAGGCATTTATTGAGCAAAGCGAACCCCTTGAAAAAAATTTAGGAATCTAGAATCTAGAATCTTGGATCTGGAAGCTGGAATCTCGACTAGCCATCCAACCGTAGCACTGCAGCTCAGCTCACATGCTAGTAAGTACAATGTACAGAACAAGTAAATTGACTTTGAGCTCAAGTTGATGCTCAAGTTGAAGTTGAAGTTGGAGTTGAGCTAACTCTGTCCTGTCATATCCTTCAGCTTTAAATTCATCTTCCAGTCCCAGTTTCATGTAAATACATTTCAAATATTATTATACGACCATGCCGACTCAAAGCTCAAAACTCACAAGGTACCAACAACAATATGTACATTGTACATCTGCTCAAATATGCATCAACTTGGATATAAAATGCAAAGTTCAAGATGTTGTTCTGGATTTTTCATTTTAATCTCTCAACAGATGACATGAACCTGGGCTGGTCAACTCAAGACCAAGACCAAGACCAAAACCAAGATTAAGATCAAGATGGAAATTGAATTATGTTGTATTTCGGATTTTCCTTCCAGTTTTATAGTTTTGAGTTTTGAGTTTTGAGGAATAATAATTTGAAACAGTTTTATAGTATTTCCTGCAAGATCAAGAAAACATGCAGTATACAACGTACATCTGTTTTACTAGACACTAGACAATAGACACGAGACATTAGATGTCCGTTGGTCTTTTTTATTCATGATATTGGTTGAAAGTGTGGAGGAGCGGATAATTGGTACAAGACAAAAGGGTAGATTGGTTTTCATATTGTAGAAAATTCTAGTTCTAGAATTGTAGAAAATATTACTGCAGGAGCAAAAGGTCACAAAGATCAAATGAAAGAGACTGGAAGCAGATTCAAAAAGCTGGAAGAAGGAAGGCAAGTGAAGAAGGATTATATGTCCGTGTGTGTTGATTTGTGGGTAGAATCTAGAATCTAGAATCTAGAATCCAGAATGTAGAAACCAGAGTCAACTCAGTTCGACTCAACTAAAGTCTGAGTGTGCAGCACTGCGGTAACTTCTCCATTCGCCATGAAGATCAAATCAATCTTTTTGGAAAAGGTTGAAGGAGATGAGAGAAAATACAAGTACACACTACACATGTACCAGCACCAGCTGAGACTAGAAACTAGAAACTGGAAACAAGAAACTAGAAAATAGAGAGTAGAGAATCCAGCGTAGAGCGAAGGAAGCGTCATGCAGCAAAAAAAAGAGTAACTGACTTGTGACTCGTACAATAAGTCCTGTTGGCGAATCATTCCACTTTATTGTTTATTGCTTATGAGACACTTTTCTCCACAATTCTATTCTCTCAGGAGATGTTCACCGTTCACCATTCTACAATATGAGTGTCGAGGAGTCGAAGAGTCGACGAGTCGAGAACTCAACCAGTCGACGACTCAACGACTCAAGGAGTCACGGAGTCAAGGATTCAAGACGCAGTTTTAGTCATAATGGAAGTTTTCTGCTTTTTCACCAGAGAGATTGGGATTTGGTTTTGGCTTTGATTTTCTCCATTTCAACACAAATACGGATACAACTTTATTAACCTTAGCCACTCGCATTACGTATATTATACTTTATTTCTTCTTGCCTCGTCTTCGTCCTCTTCTAAAACGTAAGATGATTCAACTCGTACAGTTTACAGTTTGACCAGGAGCTTGGCTTGGCCGGAGGTACAATTCATAGGTTTTTGTGAACGGTCATTTAGCTCTCTTTATCATTATTATTGCCATATTGCTATATGAATGAAATGAAATGGGATGGGATGGGAATGCCATATTTTTCATACTTAAAGCCAGCAAAGAAAATACCATCTTGGGCCAAAGTCGAACATGTATTCTGGCCACGCTCGAGCTCTCTGCTCTGCAAGAATTAGAATTTAAGTGTCTCATCTGGGGTTTCACTTTGACTTTGGCTTTGACTTTGGTTGTAAACTGTAAAGTTGAAAGAAGAGCGAGAAGGAGAACAAGAGTGAGAACAAAGTCTCTATGGAATGAAATGATAAAACTGGCTTTTGAATTTCCAACTACTAATCTACTAATCTTTTCTTGGTTTTTGCTTCATTGTTGAAAAAGACAAAGGTTTTCCATTTGCACCCCTTGAACTTTGAACTTTGAACTATGAACCATAAAAAACTACATATAAAAAACTGAGGGAAGAGAGAGGGAATCGGTAAAGTTTCCACAGCCTAATTTGTGTATGGTGTATAATGTATAATGTATAAGATCTTTATCCAAGTGAAGGAAACGGCTCGGAATTATTTTCAATTAGGAAAACATTTGGCCCCTTGAATATAAAAAAGACAAAATAATAAAATTTCTACGGCCAGAATATCCAGAATATCAAAAAATGTGAGAAGTGAAAGTGTAAAAGTAAAATTACATGGAAACAAAACAACAAGACGAGAAACCAGAAAATAGAAAATACAAATTTAGACTAATGACAAGAAGAGTGAGAAAGAGAATAAGAGTTTATGGAGAAACTTGAGATGGCCAACTTGGTGTTGGCGCTAATATTGGCTCTGATACTGAAATTGATATTGATATTAATGTTGTCCCTTCTTCCAGCTTATCCAAAATCCAGAATCCAGCCAATGCCGATGGCAAGTGAATCGATTGGAACTTTAGCCCTTTCTTGTTTTTTTCTTCTCCTCCCCAATATTTTTTCATTTGACTCTTGTTTTGACCTTTTAATAGACGAATGAGCTCCAACTTTTCCCCTCTTCCCCTCCTCTTTTGTCCTTTGTCTTTTCATTTCTTATCTCTTCACCATGTGAAAACATCAACGGTGTCAACTGTCCACATTAAAATGCTGGATGCTGGATACTGGATGTTAGAAGTTGGAAGGGGACAAGCAATTCAAGCTGAAATACTCGCACATTGTTTTCTACCATACTATATATGTACATGGAGTCACACGGAGAGTTTAATGATCATGAAAGAAAAATATGTTTCCAGTTTCCAGTTTCCAGTTGCCAGAATATTAGACACATAAATAGTCTGTATAGTTTTGAAGCTGGAGGGATTATTTTACAAACTATATTTGCCTCCGGCCTTGATTTCCGTCTGAATCTGGCTCCGGCTCAAGATCTGAATTTGGAGTTAGAGTTGGAGTTGGATTCCTCCCTATGTATGCTGTTTAAACAGCGAAAGGTAAGAAAGGAAAACTAAAAGTAAAAGTAAAAGTGAAAGTAGATGAAAATCACAAGGCAGAAGGTGAAAGTGTGGGACTGAAGCTGGAAACTAGAAACTGGAAACTAGTGAGACAGATGAGTATGAAGAGAAATGTGAAATGTTTTTGCAGAACGAGTAAGAGACAGATAGAGAGAGAGGAATAAAAAGAAGAGGAGAAAGACAAAGATAGTGAAGCCATCATCTCATTTATGTCTTGAGTCTCGAGTCTCGAGTCTCTGTTCTTGAGGCTCTAGACTTGAGACTTGAGACTTGAGACTTGAGTCTTGAGATTCATCAGAGTCAGTCCAAGTCGCGTCAAAACTTGGACGTAAAAAAGGAATAAAATAAAAGTTTGGCAAAGTTTAAGGGCAAAGTAAAGTAAAGAAAGAAAGGACGAGAGACAAGTACAAAACTCGCACTCGTACTCGTACTAGCACAACTAGTTATCGTCCTGGTTTTGGTAGTAGCAGTACAAGCTAAAAAAAACTACAGAGTAAATTGTGAATACCGTTGCTCCTCGTTCTTGTCTACAGTCTACAGTCTACAGTTACTACTTTAAGTTTCCAAATCATTGCTAAAAATCGATTCAAAGGGAACCAAACCAAACGAAACCAAACTTGTAACTTTAGGGGCGTACAAGAGAAAATAAAAAAGTCCAAGCTGAATCAAGCATCTAGATCCTAGAGTCTAGATCCAAATCCAAATCCAAGAGACAAAAAAAGTAGAAATAAAAAAAGAGGGGAAAAAAGTAAGAAGAAGACAAATTTCATCGAATAAAACAATGACACCATTGTACTCTTGTACTCTGGTCGGTTCCAAACTCAGCTCAAGTCAAGTCAAGTCCAAAGACTTTATATTCAATGCTTGCAAAGACAAGAGACAGAGGCAGAGACAGACACAGGAAGAGAGAGAGAGAGAGAGACTTGATGAGATTTCTATTCTGTCCCTTTGCTTTTCCTTTTCCTTTTTATAAAGTGTACCACAGCAGAGCTAAGAAGAGCGGAGAAGAAAAGAAAGGGGAAATATGTATATGTGTATCCATTTCTTTGTGTTCAAGACGTGCTCCTCTTTTCATCCTCTTCCCTTCTCATGCACCATCAGAATTAAGTGACAATTCCCTCAGACTTTTTTCTGACATGGAGCAACTGTGTAAGAAAAAATTAGTCCGAGTGTAGGTTGTATGTTGAATGTTGAACTTTAGGCAGACAGAGACAGAAACAGACTGCAGAATACAAAACACATTTTACATGTTAGTGCACCACATCAGTAGCGGCACACTGCAGACAACTCTCTCCTCTAGTCAAATAAAGATTTTATCCTTTACTACTTTACCATTTCCCTTTATTACTCACTCTTCCTCTAATTCTCCATCCACTTATGTATGCCCCAGACCAAACCAAACCAAACCAAACCAGACCAAGCCATACTTTTTCTCCTTCTTTCAAACACTGTTGCAAATGTAAACTTGTATACACAATGTACAATCTACTTTTTACATGGGCACAAATACTCATGAAACTTAATTTCCCTTTTCTCTAGTCAACATTCTTTCCTTTCTCATTCCCATTCCCATTCTCAATCTCAATCTGGTTCTTTTCGCCGAAATCCTCATTCTCATTCTTCCTTCAAGTACTGGACATGATCGTCATGCTTCACACTCATTATTTACTCTTCAACTATCACATCATGAATGAAGTGGAATCTTCAAAATCTCGGCAGCTTGGAACCAGAAACCAACAGCCAGCTAGCCATCCACATCCAGCCAACCAAGTTTAACAAACAAACCAACAATAGACACAGGTTTTTGTACAAACACTAAAATCCTCTCTTCGTTCCTCCAAACTCGGTTGAACTGCTTCTGTGTATCGCTACTCTTCCCAGTAAAGAGTTCCTTTCTCTTTTGTGTGGATATAAAAAGATGATGTATTTATGTATTTATCCTATCTATTACTCTTATTTTTACTGTTACTGTTAGTGATAATTTTTCACGTCCAATGTACATAGAGTGTCGAGTCAAAGAAACCGGAATGATGTATTTCGGTGTCAAAACAAAATCAACATGACTGGAAAATGTTTGAACGGTAAATGCTTGTCCAGTCAGCCATTTGGTGGGTAATTTAAAGTGCTGTGGGGGAAAAGGTACAGATACTCACATGCATGTGTGTACATTGTACAAATGTGTTTTACATTGAAATATTTTGTAAAGCCTTTACACTTTACAATGCATGAGTAAAAGTTACAGTTGAATGCGTTTTAAAAGAACGCATCTGTTTTTTTTCGGTTTCAGTTTTGAGTATATCCATCTCCGTCTCCATCTCGATCCTTGATCCTCGATCTTGAGTTTCTGATTGTGGAGGATGGAGGTAAAATAACTGCAAGTTCCAATGTTCAAATGTTCAAGTCACAGTCAGTTTCAGTTTTCTGACCAACAAAAGCCTTTGCACTGTTTATAGGGCCATGTTAGCTGTAAATAGCAAATAGCGAATAGCGAGTAAGCCAAATCAGCCAATCAGCCAGGCAACGGACCAGCTAACAACATGACTCGGCTGCAACTGTTATTCAACTCTTGGGTTGGCTACTTGTGCCATTACTGTGAGAACTGGGAACGACGTATCTAGTATCTAGACTCAAGAATCTAGATTGCAGAATACACAGCTACAAAGCTACCTACTGCACTAGTAGATAGATACACAGTTAGATAAATACAAAGTATTTTCTTTCCATTTACTCCGTTCATTTCTGCCCATTCTTCTTTGACTCCCTTCTACTCGGTTCCTTTCTCTCTCTTGTCTCTAGTCTCTAGTCTCTAGTCTTTACGCTGACTTTCTCCTTTTCCATAGCCTCAAATAAGGTTTCACGAAGCGTTGAAAAACTTCCATCATGGTTAAATAGTAATTTTTGGGTTCGTTGAACAAAGAATAAAATCATGGCCAGAATAAGAGACTCTTTTCTCTGCATTCTCAATTCTCACCATCACCATCACCAAAGAGAACAGAACAGCATAGAAAATACACGATTCTATGGTTATAACAGATATGCATCACATTACATTACATTACATTATGGTGCATGGTATCACGTTCCATTTTGCAGACTACAGACTACAGACTGCAGTGTGTAGATTGTAGAATTTTAGAAGGTAAATACAGAGAGATGAGATGGTGATGGAAAGTGGGAAGTGGGAAAGAAATTATTCCTCAACTCTATGTTATATTCTGTTATGTGTGAGAAATCGGGGGAAAAATAAATTCAGTCCAGAGTCCAGAGTCTAGAATCTTGAATCCAGAGAAAAATGGCTTTCAGTTTCCACTGCTTCCTTTCTCTTTCTCTTTTCCATTACTTTACTGTTTTTACGATTCGATTTTCCCTCATGCTCATTCTTTGAGACTGATTCTTTTTTTACTCTTGGTTTTATCTTTATCCTTTACTATTAAAGGCTACTTCAGCATCATGCGCCAACGCCAAAGCCAAAGCCAACCACTCTAAAATCTCCTTCTTTCCCCTCAAAAAGGTGTGCAAAAACATTGAGTAAGGATGCAGGGTAATTTAAAATTTTACACCACAACCCCAGAACCAGAATCGGAACCAGAATCAGATCCAGTTTTAGAATTTTCTCGTAATACAAAAATTAGTGAAAATAATACGTATCTTCTATCTCCGAGGCGGGAAGAGAAATAGTTTTGATTCCAAGTTCAAAGTTTTGAGAGGATGTATGAAAAGTTATTTCTTTGGTTATGGGTTATGGGTGGTGTAACATAAGCAGTATCAATATCAATTGCAATATCAATAGCCGTAACACTAACAGTCTCAGTCTCAGTGTGATTAGAGAAAGGCAAGAGAGAATGTGTAGTCATAATACTGATATTGCTCCTTCTACACCCTACATTCTCCATTCAACACACTACCACATAAAACATAATACATAATGATATTAGATATTAGCAAAACCATATGTATTTATAGTTCATTGTACATCGTACATCCTGCATCCAAGTTTTTAAGGAATAAGGAGGATGCCTAATACAGATATGTATACGTAGAAATAGGTACAAATAGGAAACAGATCAGATCAGATCCAGACGAATCGAAATACAGTGGATAGACGTATATCCTTGGTTGGATATGAGATTTACAGTTTACAGTTTATAGTTTATACTTTATAGTTGAGGCTTGTCCTCTCCGATTCCCGAAATACGTTATAACGTATAAGGTACAAACTATACGGTGCACGATAAAACCAAGGTGCTGAAATTTTAGTAGTTACAATTGATTAGCTCGTTAAGTGAGCTTCAGTGGGGATCTGCACGTCTTTTCGGAACCCGTTTCCAGAATCAAGAACCAAGAATCCAGAATTAGACAATGAAATCTCAAGGTTTAGGACAAGAAAGAAATAGAAACGAAAAGAGAAAGCCAGAGAGAGGACGCAGAAAATCGCTACATTCTCAGTTAAAGTTGAAATGATGGAGAAAACTATTGATTCCTCCTTCAACTTGAAGCATTCAAACATTCAAAGGGAGGATTTAATTGGGAAAAGCGGAATTTAACTTGAAATTTAAATCCAAATCCAACGACACCATCTATTTTGTGAATTAATTGTTGAACAATACTCTTTGCACTATTAACCATGCATATTTTAATTATTATTGCCATCAGATTATGAAATTATGGATTAAGGATAAAATATCTAGAATCTAGAGTCTAGAAATTTAAAGGTGCAATACAGATAATAACAAAGAAACAGTATGAGTGGAGCGTATTAAAATTTGAAAGAATTTTTCCTTCAGTGGTTACTGGAATTGAGCATTTAAATTCTGAGCGAATTGGATGGTGGATGGGAGAAAAGTGGAAGCAATAAGGACTTGCTTGTACTTTTGTCACCCATATTGTTACCGTATTGTCTTGAGTCTTGAGTCTGGAGTCTTGATGCCTCGATCAAAATATTAAGGAACTCTTTCCGGCTCTATTATTATTATTGCTTTTATTCTTATTCGTATTATTATTATTACGATTATCATTGTGTGAAACAGAAACTTGTGTCATCTCATCACGTTGTTTGTATTTTGTATATTATTGTACATGTGTTTATACTTTTGGATGACTAGATCAAGTAATAAAGTTGTATTAAAGTGTTCTCATTTTCTCATTTCCTTCTTTCGCATCAAGTCATCATGAGACTTTCATCATATCCCTGGTCCTTGTGTCCTTGTGGTTTCCTCCTTACAGTCCCAATTCCAATTCCGACTCCATCAAAATGAGTGTTCAAAATATCAAATTCCAAATTCCAAATTCTGTGTAAGTGTACAACATACAATTTGCAGTGTAAAGTGTAAAGTGTACTGAAGTTGGATGTGTAATGTGCAATGTGTAATAATCCGGTGTAGATCGTAGACCGTAGATCGTAGAGAGTAGATATAAAAGTGAGAGGATGCTGTTTAAAAGGCATTCATATGCTCAATGTGTAATGTGTGTCCATTGGTATTGCCGTTGCCAATTTCCTCACACACCGTTTCATTTCAGCTCAGCGTTCCAAGACTTCTGCGTCATTTTGTCTCTACTGTATATCGCATTCAATATTCATCATTCGACATTCTACATTTGAGTAGTGCCGAGAGTACGGAGAAAAAGACGATTTGAAACCTTCCAACTTGTAAAATGTGAAACGTACATGCGTTGTGGTGTAAGTTTTGAATCCAGAGTATAGAATCTAGAGTTTTGAGTTTCATCATATCCATTTTCCCGTCTGTGGAATAACAAACAAGAATTATGACTTTGACTCGGGCCATCTCATCTTATTTCCTTCTCCCTTTTCCACAACACTTGTTTTCGCTTCCCGTTTTTCACATTTTGAATCTCTCTCCTCAGTCGAATAAAGAATAAGAAATAAAGAGTTGAGACATGGAGCGATTTCAAATGTCAATTTTATCTTGTATCTCGCTCTCACTCCCTCTCCTCCTTCGCGTAATCAGATCCTCCGTTGGGTGGCTGGATATTCTTAGATATTCTGGATACAGGCTATCACCTACCGGTTGCCGGTTACCGGAGGTGATATGTACAATCTACAATCTAGAATCCACAATCCACATGCAATGTACATGTTCATGTCGAAGGTTCAGTGGCCACTCACTTACTACTTGTCAGTGTGCGTTTGTAGCTCTTAGGTTGTAGTTTGTAGTATGTATGACCTCCGAACCTCCAAATCCAGAGGTATAAATATCTACCACAGATAATCAAATTCCCTTTTAGAACATTGAACACGTCTGAATTTGTTACTTTTCAACTCTCAGCTCGCAACTCTCTACTTTCAACTTTCAACTTTCGACTCTTGAATCGACTCGGACTTTAAGTTTGAGTTTGAGTTACTTGTGTAGAGAGAAAACGAAGGGTTTCAATCTGCAATCTTCACAGTCCACAACCTACAATATAAACTGTGAATGAAAAAAGTGGTTTGATTTACACACGTGTACAATGTACAATCTAGCTGCACATTTTGAACATCTACTGGTTTTACACGTACAAATAAATTGCCAATCGGCAAGAGTTACTCTAAAGATACCGTGATTGAGTTTTGATACTATCGACATGGATATTATTCTGCAGTTTTAATGTTTCTTCTTTAGACTTTACACTTTAAACTTTACACTTTAAATTTCAAATGAATAACCGTGATAACTTGAAAGTTTAAAGTTTCTACCACAGTCTCAATTCTCAAGTTGACCATAGAATAAGCACTGAACATTGAGAATTGAGCACTGAGTATTGAGCATTGAGCATTGAGCATGGCGAATTTTAAATTTGTACAAAAAGTAAGCAGAAACAGCAATGGAAAAAATATTGTAGGATAGATACAGATTAAATTAGGTCTGTCGGGACTATTCAAACATGAGATGACTAGTCACTAGAGACTAGAGACTAGAGACTAGCGGCTAGTCACCAGTCACCACCATTGCCATGGCCATCAAAATCGACATGGACATGGACATCATTAACATGGAACATGGCCGTTTGCCATTTGTCGTTTGTCCTTTCCCGTTTGTCGTAAGGTGAGGATAAAAGTAGCAACTGATGTGAACTGATGAATGGAAGAAAAAGTAGGAGATGACAAGTAACTTTTCTATTTCCATGTTATGGTTACACTTGGATTTTTTGTGGAAAAAGGACCGATGCAAAGAGTATTGAGCAGAGAAGCAGTTTGTAAAAGTAAAGCATGAGAAACAAGAAGAGGAAAAAAGTCTCCTCTTTCTCAAAGTCCACCTCCTCCGCTTTTTTCTCCCACTATTCTTTATTCGTCGTTCACCATTCGTCATTCGTCATTCTTCATTCTCAATTCCTGCTACCATGTTTGCCGTATGCCGTATGTTGTATGAGTGAGTTAGTGCACGAATGGAAAAATCATTAGACCAGCCATAGAATCCAGTTTCACTTGAGTGATTCCATATTGCTTTTCGCTCCGAGTTTGGAAGAGCTGGAACTGGAACTGTATTTATATGCACATGTACCTATTCTCATGCAGCATCGGCGACTTGTGAGTGTAGACTGTAGAGTTTGGTTTAGATGAAAGAGAAAGCAAAGGAGGTTGTTTCTTTGCCTGCCTGGTTCGCTGGCTGAGTGACTGGTTAGTTCATTGGCTGGCTTAAGCTAGCCGAGTTGAATTGAGTTGGTTTGAGTAGAAACTACAACGAGGAGGCAAGCAAGTGGATGGATGACGGTCCTGATGACGGGGTAACAAAATTCAGCTTCAACTTTTGGCACAGAACCGGAGCCTAGATAGAGCAACATACTTGATTCATTACACATTACACACATACACTGTACTGTACATTGTATATTGTATACTGCTAATCGCACCTACTGCTTTGAAATTGTGCGGATGCACATAAAAATTAGAAAATAGGAGGAAACATTAGGAGCAGAAAAAATAAATGGACAAGGTCTGAAACGGAATGAGAAACAGAAATACGATAAACGATAAATCTACAGTCTACAGTCTACACTTGTACATTTACCACTCTGCCATTTTTTGGGTTCTCCAATCTCCAATCTCTACTCTTTCTTTTCCATTTTAGCATGTGTCTCTCTTTGTTCATAAACGTGTACATCTGGAAACTGGAAACTGGAGACTGGGAATTGGATGCGGCGTAGTGAGTAAAGAACTTGTTCAAAATTCCACGAATTCATTTTAAGTCCAAAGGAAAATTTTGATTTCATTTCCCATTTCCCATTTTCCGTGGTTGAAGCAAACTCAAAATTCAAAACTCAAAACTCAAGAGTGGAAGGAAAACGGTAAGCGTAAAAAATCTACAGTCTACAGCCTACTCGTCCTTCTGTATGTGAAGAACAAAAAGACTGGAAAATGTTGTATTTTTTTAAGTTTGGGTACATATTTCTGTAAACTGTTTTTCCGGATTTTTTTCTTCTTTCCTGATGGGTTTTCGTGATGGTGCTTCGTGTTATGTCACCATCTTGAGCCAACCTTCATTTGTTTTTTAAATAGATAGGAAGGAGAAGGAAAGGGTTGGAAAGTGAAATATTGGAATCAAGTCTACAGTCTACACACAATGTAGTACAAAATAAAAAGTACAGAATACAGAATATACAACAGAGAAGAAAGGAAAAGTGGATTTATGCAGTGGAAAGTAGGACAAAGTCTATGACCAAATGTACAATGTTTAGTGTACAGTCTACAGATAGAGTTAAGTCGAGTTTAAGAAACTGGATCGATATGTCCATGAGATTTTTTCGCATCCTCTACTCCCTACTTGTTCTTCTCTACCCCTGCTCTCTATTCTCTATTATTCTCCACTGCAATTATGGTTTTCAGAGATGATGATGATGGAACCTTTTCTTTCCTCCTTCTTTGCTCCACACTCTAAACTCCACACTCTAAACTCTACATTCTACACTCTACACCTTTTTTGTTTTATTCACGAAAACAAAAAGACAAAAGGCTGATGAACAGAACTTTGAACTTTGAGCTTTGGGCTTTGATAAATTAAAACATGCACATGTGCACTAAATAAGAAAGATTTTCCTTTCCTTTTCCCGAATAAAAAGAGTGTTTGCCTACATCAACTTTTCAAATACAAATATAGGTTGTGAATTGTGCACACATGTTCAATGTTCATATAATTGGGTCACGCCACAGGTCGTGTCTACATGAAATATCTACATCTGTTTCTATGTGTATTGCGCATTTTTACATGTGTTTCTTGAGACTTGAGACTTGAGACTTGAGACTTGGGACTGGAGAATGGAGAATGGAGAATAGAGACTGTGGATTTGGGATGGCGCGTGGAGATGAGATAAAGACGTAAAAGAAATGTATGTAAAAAATATGGAAATGGTAAAGGAGAGGGAGATTTTTGCCCAGCGGGAAAATATGTTCTTGTTTTGCAATGTATGTTGTTCACTCCGGAATCCAGATTCTAGATTCTACATTGTGTTGGATTGCATTGAATCGTAATCGTATGCTACGTGTTCTGTTGTCATACTGCACTTTTGTGGTTTTGTCTACTTGGACGCTTGAATGGTGAACAACAAAAAATGGAAAACAGTGAAAGAGCAGAGAAGAAAAGAGAAAAGAAAGTATCTAGGCAAAGGGAATATTTTAGAGAGAAAAGTAAAAGCAATAAGTTAGACTACAGATACTCGATTCTCAATGCTCAATGCTCAATGCTCAGTGTTCGATGCTTGTCTTGTATACTCTTTTCCTCTTTAACTCTTGTAGTCTTGTACTACAGCCATTCAAATTGGGAAAGACGGGAAGAGGCAGAAAAAAAGAAATAGAGTACATCAAATAGTATGAACAGGGAACATGGAACATGTAGGAAAAGAAGATGGTTAGATGAGGAAATTGAATTGGGAAAAGGGCAAAAAGGAGTAAAAAAACTTACCTTCTCGTTTTCCTTCTAGTTCTCCTTCTTATTCATTCCTCTCTCTCTTGCTACTTCTTTACAGTGACTGCAGAAATATAGCCAGAAAGAATTTAGTTTTTTAAAGCTTACTCTACTCACTCCTCAATTTTAGAGCAGAGTAGAGTAGACTTTAGAAACCAGAATCATAGAAGAACATACAATCTAGAATCTAGAATCTGGAATCTAGAATTCAGGATCTAGAGTCTAGAGTCTAGAGGCTAGAGAGAGACTCTGCACTACTCACTCTACACTTTAGATTCTACACTCTAGACTCTAGACTCTAGACTCTAGCTTCTAGAGTTTGACAGGAGGAAAATAGTACAGAGCTGGAGATGGAGTTAATGCTCTTCCTCCGCATGTTGATGTTTCTATACAGGGTTAGAAATAGAAAACAGATAGAGGAAACGAGAAAACGAAAGAGAGCGAGAGCGAAAAGTGCAGAAAAAATGAAAAAGAACGAGAGAATAAATATAAAACTTGGAATATGTAGATTGGTCGGGCATATCGATTGAATTGGAAGGATCCCTCCCAAACAGTGAACAGTGAAGAGCGAGCACGGAGTAGTGAATGATAAAGTGATGTGATGATGGATCGAGTATTTTTGTGTGAGGTTTCCATATTTAGATGTAGTGGAATAGAATAGAATGAAGAATGGAGTAGAATGGAAAAGGTTCGAGCATCAAGAGGTTTCTCCATTATTCTCACTTTCACCATTTCTCTCTCTCTCTTTCTCTCTATCAAACATACAATACGACTACAATATATGTATTATGTATATGAATCAGTCTCTTTCCTTTTCCTCTTCTCTTCTTACAGCCACTACTTGCACTTTGTTCCATGAAAAAATGAAGGATCATGAAAAATAAAAGGATTGCTACAAAACCAGGAAATATTATTTGCTCTAGAATCTAGACTCAAGGCTCATGCCATGGTTTTCTCCATCTGTTTCAACTTGGAGCATTGAGCATTGAGCATTGAGGATGGATTACATATTTCCTATTTCTGTTTCATTGTCTTTTATTTTTCCCTTTATAGTTATCCAGTCATTCATGTACGAGTACAAGTCTATTTCCTAGTTTTATTATTAATATTAACATGAACTCAAACCAAGCCAAACCAAACCAGATGAAAATAAACATGAGTAGCGAAATTTGAATATTCAGTAAATATACAATTCATCATTCATCCAGTGAACAGTGAACATTGAACAGTGAATACTATTGACATGGAAAGGAATAAAATTAAATGGAATAGAACAGGAATAAAATTGACTAGACTAGACCAAAGTTAACTCATTTCTACTCAACTTCAACTTGACTTGAACACTAGAACGCTACTCCGCTTCAGTTTCATGTCTTTCTCCTTTTGCTGCATCTTCCGTCAAAACTGACATAAAATGAGTTTCATGAGTAAAAGAAGGATACTCGTCATGTAAATAGAAATGTAAGAGGAGTTGAGGAATGAGCAATGTGTAATGGTGTTTTTCCTCCTCGTTCATTACAGTTGACGAGAACGGGGCTTTTTGGAACTACACTTTTGGAATATGGAATATGCATAATGTCAAGTTTATAAATTCTATCGTACACGTAGGAATTATGGCAATCAGTGAATTATTTTCTTGTTCGTGATTCTCGATTCTAGAATCTAGGTTCTGGATTTTCGAGTCACACATGTTGGTATAACCTTCTCTTTGTACTTTGTACATTGTACATACTTTTCTCGGTGTGTGAACTGTGAAGGGGTGGAAATAAGCTGAGATAATTCATTTACAAGGATATGAATACTAAACGATAAGAGTGACGTTGACATTGACTATAATAACTACAGACTCGAGAATCCAGAATCCAGACTGGAGACTGGAGACTGCAAACTAACTACTCTTACGACTGGATGTGGATTGTGGAGTGCATGATGTATGAATAAATAACTACAGTGTTATATTTAGCTTGTATAAATTATCCTTTGTGTTGGGAGGAATGGAAGAGAAAAAGGGCGGTTCTGGAAAGACAAATGGATGTACAATGTACAATGTATAATTTCTAGTACATTTTGTATTTTGTACTTCGTATTTTGTATACAATATTCAGCATAGTGTCAGTTATGACGCTTCACAGTAGCCATATTCTGTACTTTGTACTCTGTATACTGCACACTTTAAACAATACAGCATACAGCCTACTTGTGCATTCCGCATTATCCATATACAATACAGCACAGGATACAATAATAATATAGTTCGTACGTCGTACGGCTTGGCTGCTCGGTAATGTATTGTGTTTTATCGGTAGTCTGTATACTGTATACTGCATAGTGTATAGTCTAGAGTGTAAAGTCTAGACTCTAGAGTGTGTAGTGAATAATGGTATAATGGTATGAGAAATATGAAGGATTGATTTGGCGCAAATTGGAGTGTCAGCTGGTGTGAACGTGTTCAAGTTCATATTTCAAATTTGAATGAAACTATCTACGTCTACAATATATATGTCTATATATATATGCATATTGTATTGGTGAAGGAGAGAACAGGAACGTGAACGTGAGAGCGACACACATACTTACATCAAGAGCCAGAGAGAGAGAACTGGAGAGTGGGAAAGCCTCTTGTGATTCTTTTGACTGCTCAGAAAACGTCAACTTATATATTTTATTAGCATAATAACTTATCCATGTCATAAGCAGTCCATCCTTTACTTTCTCTCCCTGTCTTTAAAATTCTTCCACAACTTTTATCCATTAATGTGTGCATAACGTACAGTCTAAATCTAAATCCAAATCTAAAGTGTACCGTGGATATTGTGTAGAGTGTAGAGTATGGAGTGTAGAATGTGCGGGACAAGATGGAGATAATACTTCTGCTTTTGTCAAAGCACCTATCCACTGTACACAATAGGATATAGACTATAAATTGCACTGCACTTTATTTCGATCCGGATACCAACACCAGTACCAATACCGATACGCGGATACGGATCTGAATCTAGTTCCACATCCAGAGCCAGAGCCAGTCATGAATTTCTTTAAACAATATACAAAATCCAATCCAGTTGAGTCCAATCCCGGAGAAAGCAGATATTCAAACACAATGAAAAAACATACGTGGACTCATGAATTTTCTATATTTTCCAGTTTCCAGTTTTCCCTTTTCATTGTGTTCTTATTTGGTCTTTTTGCAAGTATGGAAATGAGGCGGAGGAAAATATGATGATGATTATGATGAAGATGAAATATCTACATAGGAGAATGGAAAACTAATGTAAGTAACTATGTAAAGGGAGAGAAAGTGTGTGTTGTGTGTTGTGTTGTGTTGTGTGACAGGCTTTTGAGGCCAATTATGTTATTGAATCGAAACTCGAAGCTCGAAGCTCGAAACTGGAAACTGGAAACAGATGGAAAAGAGAAAGTGAGAGAAGGCGACAAGAGTAGACAAGAGAAGGGAAGAGACGGAAAATGGCCAAGAGCGCGCAAGCCTCATATATTTTCTCTTCCTCTCCAGTCACATGTACAATGTTCAATGTTCAATGTACATTGTACATGTCTAACGAGTGAAAGAGTGAAAGAGAGAGAGAGAGAGAAAGTGTGTGTGTGTGTGTGTCTGTATGTGTCTATATCTCTCCTGCTTCTTTCTCTTTTTCTCGTCTGCCTGAGAACAAATTAGATGGATGACTAGGCAGAATGTGGGTAATCCATAAAATAATGAAAGAAGACAAGACATGAGCCAGATGGATCAAACCCATCCATGTTCCATGTTTTCCGTCCCATCTTTAGGTCGGTCGGTCGGTCGGATCCAGAATCTAGAATGTAGAATGTAGAATGTAGAATCCAGAACCAACCAGCAAGACATGTTACAAATTACAGCATATTCTCCCCACTTATGTATATCACTCTGGATTTTACCAAAACCAAAACCAAATACCAAATCCAACACAACACAATACACATGTCTAAACACTACACTACTCTACAGTACAACGTACAAGGTACACTGTACACTGTAGATTTTACAATGTATCAAGCGTAGACTTTCTCTCTGTTTCCTCACCTCCTACTCAGGTTATTTTTCTTACTTTTATGAACTCAAAAAACCTCAAGAAAAACACATGTACCCGATTCACTCATTTATTAACCAACGAACCAGCCAACCAGCCAACCACCATATTTATCTATGCATCCGTACTGCATATCCACACTCACCCACTCCACTTCACTCCACTCCATTCTTCATTTAATCCTCTTCAAATGTAACACCACTTTGTATGTATATTCACTACTCATATCTATACTCATGTGCCAATAAATTGCAGGAAAACCCAGCATCTAACATGTAACATCAGCGCATCTCATTCTTTCATTCTTTTTTTTTGTTTTTTATTCCTTTATGCATGGAAAGTGGAAAGGAGAAAAGTTTGGAGGAAGCACTACTGTAGTACTCTCTACTCTCTACTTTGGATAAAGGAGGAAAAAGAAAACTTTTAATGGAAATTACAAGAACCGGAACTTTGCCTCTGTATAAAAATTGATAAAAATACCAAGCAACTCACTAGATTTTAGATTCTAGACAGTCGACACTAGGAGTGAAAGTATCTCATTATATTAATATGTATAATGTATAGCCGTCAAGTTGTTGAGATGAATATGCATGTTGTGGTAGCTATTATTATTATTATTATTATTATTATTATTATTATTATTATTATTATTATTATTTAGACTTACTTTTTTTTACACAATAACCAACTAACTACTAACTGCACAAAAGTTATGACAGAGTGACAAGACGCCGTGGCTGTGGATGTGGCTGGAGCTGGAGCTGTAATATATTACACATGTTATACAAATAATAATGATGTTATGCCTATAGGCTGACTGGCTCAAGCTAAAGAGTTGTCGAACAACTATTATTCAAACTTGACTGAAAGCAAGGACGGGGATGAGGATACTTTGGTAATTGTATTCTAATGTAATAGAATGCTAAGATGATTATTATTATTATGTTTATTATTATTATGTTCATGCTGATGCTGATGTTGATGCACACAGGACATTATTATATTATCATGATGTATTTCGCATATTCCAATACATCCGTATGTATATGAACATGTATATGTATTTTTATTGTATTATTACTGCATATGACTGTAATAGTAGTAGTGGTAATAATAATAATAATGATAATAATAATAGGAATAAAAGGGAAGTAGCTAGACAAATTCAGTCATCTTATAATTTATGTCACAAGATAATTTTTTCCCAACCTTCCTTTTCTCTTTTCTCCTCAATCCTCAATCCTCAAGAACTTGAGAGAATAACAAACCATCTTCCAATACAATGTACAATATACACTGTAATGCACATGTACATTATCCAGTATCCAGTATCTAGCATCTTTATGAGTGAGTGGAAAGAAGGATGGAGAAAATATGGTTCTGGAATTCTTATGCTTTTCTTCTTCTTTGAAAGGAAACACAAGTAGGATTTTTTTCGAGTTTGCATTGACAGAAGAAGATACAAGATATTATCTAGTGTCTAGTATCTAGTGGATATCATAATAATAGTAATCCTCTATTGCCCTTCTAGGATTTCATTCTTACAGCTCCTCTAGATTCTAGACTCTAGATACTGCTGTAAATGAAGTATATATCATGCATCTACTGGAACACAGGAATCTGGAAGTGTGCAGTATGTTTTTGCACGAGAAATGAGAAGGAAATAAATAATGCTTTTTTCCCTCTGAACCCTCATTTTTTATACTTTATCTATCCATTTGGAATTTGGACTTGCAATGAATGGTTTGGTTTGGGTTGGTTAGGTTAGGTTGGGTTTGTTAGAAATAGGGTTATCTGTATCCGTCTTTGCTGTTTTGTGTTGTCTGTAGTCTTTAGTCTTTAGTCTAGTTGATACTTCTTTTTCTCTCCTGGAGGAAAAAACAAAAGTGTCTATGTCTAAGCAGGTATGCATCATGGATGTATGTCTCCATCTATACCTATGTTTATTTAGGAAATACAACATATGTACGGTAAATGGTATAGTGCAGTATAGGACGGTAGGCTATGGTGGATGGTAGAGTCTTAAGGAAACTTTCCAAATTAATTAATTACCTATTCTCTTTACTAATTTAATCCTTTTGACGAAAACTTTAATTATCAATTAGAATTAGAGCTGATGTATTATATACAGTGTACAATGTACTTTGTACAGCTATAGTGTCGTGCTATAAGTATACTCAATACTCAGTGTAGTTGTTGTTGCTGATGTAGTGGTAGTGATATTAGCGATAATCGTAGAAGAGAAAAGTAGTCATAGAGGTAGTTCCACTAAAAGTAGTTATCCTTGTTCTGCAAGCTTTGTCTATCCTTTTTTGGTTAGCTCTCTCCATACTTGTAACTGGTAAGGCATGGATAGAAAATAGAAACGTGTAGTGAGATGCTCCTATATAGCAGATAGTAGATACTAGATAGAGACAGTGCTTTATTCCGAAAAGTGTTGTATTATGCATGTGGTAAGCTTTTATAAAGAGAGCAGAGTCAGAGACAGAGAGAGGATGAAGAGAGGATGGAAGATATAGAGGAAAGGTAGTCTCTAGTCTCTAGTCTGCTCTGATCCATAATGTACATTGATTTAATGTGAGTTTCTCCTGCGCTCAAACGAAAACGAAAAGGAAAATGAAAACTCTCGTGGAATTCGCAGCTCACCGACTGTTATACAACACAAATTGTGCATTCTAAAATACAAAAGGTAGACTGAACAGTGAACGGTGAAGAGTGAAGAGTGTACAAAGTGTGTTGTATATTATAGATTGTAGATTGAATGTAGATTGAGTAAGAGAACTAGAGCAAGAACTAGACGGACCAAGAGAGAGGTAGTGCCATTTCCTGGCATATACTCAACTATATATGCTCAACTCCGCTCAACTCAACTCAACTCAAACGCTTCTCCTCTCTTATTCTCTTTTAGTAGTAACTCAAAGTCAAAGTCAAAGCCAAAGTCAAATTGATCCTGCATTTTTTAAAAGTTTCAAATTTATTCCAGCAGCCATGTACAAATACATAATGTCATGAGTGTACAGTTGTACAGTGTAAAATGTACAAAGTACAAAGTACAGCGTAAATGAGGATGAACATTAAACATGGACTACATTTCCTTCTGCTGGATCCAGGGATACGAGTATGAAGATGAAGATGTGGATGTGGACGAATGCAAAGACTTTGCTGGACGGAGACGGGTGGCCTTACAACTAAACTAAACTAAATTAAAGTAAACGAAGGATAAACTCGAGTCCAAAATCTAAAAAAAAGAGCAAGAGAAAAAAACCCAAAACTCCATCCGCATCCACATCCACATCCACATTCACGTCCTCACTTTTCATCCAAAATACAAAATACAAAAGTAGTGAGTGCTTTTCCTACCTTCACCCTTTTATTTCCGTATAAATATGTATAAACCTGTAGTTCCTAGTTTTTCTTTTTTATCCCACTGTTTTTAAACAGGGTGTCCCAGAAAAGAAACATTTTTGAAAATTCTATACAATATTTTGATTTTGATTCTAAAAACGACAAAAACAGTGTACTTTACGCTTGCTAGAACTAACTGCAAAACGTGATCAATATAAATTTACATTTAAATGTTCAGCTCAACTTTTTGTTTTAAGTAGTAAAACAAATACATGACATTTTTCTATCTTATAGTTTTTGGGACACCCTTTAGATTGTGTGTACTTGATATGCTTAGCCCAACTCGACTCAACTCAACTCAACTCAACTCAGCCCAACCCAAACCAACCAAACTCGGCTCAGCTCTACTAGAATTCGCAAGTTAAAACTGTGTAGCTGGAACTTGAGTGTTCTTCGTCGTGTGCTCGTTCTTGCTCTTGTTCTTGTTCTTATTCTTGTTTCTCCTTGGTTTCTTCGTCATATTATTATTTTGGTTTTACTTTATACTCTCGTTTTTTTCCTTCCTTTTGGGTCATTTCTCATTTCTTTTGAACACGTTCCCTCGTCTTTCTTCTTCCTCTTTTCTCGTTTTTTTCTCCTTTCTCTATTTTCTGCCTCGTTTTTTTTCTCCTTTCACATCACATCGTATTCGTAGTCGTGGTTGTATGTGCCATACCAGTGTCATGCACATACGAAGGAGCAAGCGGACATATATTGTACACATCTACTTGCAACTACTGATATGGGAAAAGAAAGGACCAAAAACCAAGAATCAAGAGTTTGAGTTGATGGAAGTTCTCTTCATCTTTCCAAGTCGTATATAGTTTGGACTTTGGACACATAAGAAATAAATGTACATGGTTGGTTTGGTTCGGTCTGGTCTGGTCTGGTATAGTATGGTCTGAGTTGTTTTACTCTTTACTCTTTACTCTACTGCGCTACAAAATATTACAGTGTTCTATGAGCATTGAGCATTGAGCATTGAGCACTGAACATTGAAACATTGGACGTATGAAATACTCTCAAGAAAAAAGTCAGTCGACTGTATTCAAGTTTTTTTCTCCATTCTGTATCCTGGTTTCTTTAGTAGTAGGAGGAAAATTTTCTATTCTACGCTGTTCTCTTTTCTCCTCTTCTCTTGTGTTTACATCTCCATTTTGTATTTGTTATTATCGTGGATACTTTTGTTATTATTATTTTTATGGGGATGAAATAGTTGAAGCATCAAAATTAATGATAATAGTAATAATATGACAACTGCTACTACAAAACTGCTGTAGTATGAGTATGAGTAGCCGTAGTAGAATCTGCTCTGCAATACTCCATACTCCACACGATAAACGATATATATTATGTATTATGTGTATACAGTATACAGTACACAGTATGGAGGGAAGAATGGTAAAATGTACGAGGGAGTGAACCATTCCGTTGTAGACACGTATAAGTACAATTCCCCTGTCTATTGAATAGAGAATGGGTTTGTTATTGTTAAATAGTGATGTAATTGGACTGCATGTATAATAAAATAGCTGGACAAAATGCTACTGGCATTTTCCTATTTTGTTTAGAGTTTAGAGTTTAGAGCGTCAGCTATAGTTGCTATAGCTAGAATCCAGAAGTTTGCCGCAGCAAAAAAGGAGACAGTGTAGGGATATATTGTGGTGTGTTGTGTATTGTGCCTTATTACGAGAATATCCATCCTATGTGAGTGTGTGAGTGTGTGAGTGTGTTTTGTAAGTAGGTGTAATGCGATATGCGTCTCTTATACTGTGTTTTGTTGTGTTTTGTTGTATTTGTGTCTAGTGGTCACCAAAGGGAGTTTTAGAGGAAAGTGATCGTTAGGAAGCTTTGAGTATTTAATAATAGAAGAGACAGGAAAAGAGAAAAGAGGTAGCGATAGTCTGTTTCTAGTTCTATTTCTATTTCTACAGCCATGACTATGACTATGACTATTGCAATTACTATTAGTATTGCTGCGGAATAGTCTAGAAATAACCAAGTCAACTATTACTCCGACTTGAATTCTGAATTCGGAGCTCTGACTGGCATCCCATTCAAAACAAAATTTTGGGCATCTGATTCTCTGGACCGTTTTGTATGTATTATGCTGATGACCATGTGTGTAGTGTGTACTTTTTCCATTGTACGTTTGTACGTGTGTGTGCTGCACGTTTGATATTGTATCGGAATTATGTCTAAAATTGGTATGGTGGATTCATTTTAGTTTTGCAGTTGGTAGTTTGTACTTTTCCCTTTTACTGGAAAGTAGTGTACGAGTACGAGTATGAGCATGAGTTGAAGTTGGTGTTTGAACTGGAATTGGAGTTGAGTCGTCGGAGAGATGCTTTCAAATTGGCGATAAAGGGAGCAAACATGGTTAATGATTAAACAGTCACTGTTTCACTCCACTCTTACATACACTCCATACACTCCATCCTTCCAATGATAATAATAACGACACATACTTTGTTCCGAGCATGAACCTTCACATATCCTCATTTTGTGGTTGAGCGTCTCTATGTCTATGTCTATATTCTACATTCTACTTTATACATTCTGCACGCTATACGCTAGTTTACATGTACAATGTACAATGTACATGCATGGTCTGTCAGAGAGCAAGAGCGCTGAGCTCCACTATATGATCCAGACTGCAGACTTGAGTCCCGAGACTGGAGACTGGAGAGTTTGAGCTGGAGCTATTTTCTCTCTCTGTCTGGATGTTTCTCTCTACTTCCTTTTCTGTCTCTCTTCTTGTCTCCGGCGCTCTCATGTCCTCATCCTCTTTCTGATCTCTGTCCTTTCACTTCCACTACTCCTGCCACTGCCACTGCCATTCCTGGTACTGGTACTGGTGCTAGTAATAATAATGCTACTCTTCTGTTCATGTGGATGTGCTTTCGTACTTTCTCTATGTCTAGTAGATCTAGTAGTTGGAGTACTAGTGTATAGTTGCCGCTGTATAGATTTTCTGTCACAGCTCCAAATATTTCATCTCTAGCACACACCACAAATACAAAACTAGAAAACTACAAAACTAGAGAAATTCGGAAATACAGTCATCCATGCAACAGAAACTAAACTAAACTCACTCTTATTGAGGAACGGAATAGGCTGAAATGGGAAAATGGGATAAAAAACATCATGGTTCATGATATGATACATCATACAACATACAAGGTTTGAAACTTTGGAAATTGGCTATGAATGGTGAGAAAGCAGAGCTGATACATTATAAATTATACATATAAATGCTTCATACTTGATACACGTAGCGCAAGAGTGGAAAACAGCTCGAGTGTGTCTACTAGTAATAATAATAATCATCATCATAATGATTATGATAGCCACAGGCCTGTTCCACGATCCGATTCCAACTACAGCAAGTTGTAGGTTGTAGGTTCATCCTGCAGAGTTCTGTGATAGTTGATAGTGATTTTGTGATTCCAAACCCCAAGCCCCAAGCCCCAAGCACAAGATCCAAGCCGCACCCTGAATCACCGAGTAAAATCGTGGAAACGAGAAAACAAAACCCAAACACCAAACACGTTGGCGTCAACTGTACGCTGTACACTGTACATTGTACATGGTACGTTGAACATAGAAATATACTTTTTCGTCCACATGGAATCATTCATCATTTTCAAACAAGAGCGACTCATAACCGCAGCAGTGACTCAACACTCGATGCTCGATGCTCGACAGAAATTAAAAGAGAAGGTTGCTTGATGTGGATGTGAATGGGAATGACGGTGACCGCGGACATGTGTATTCCTTTGACGTTTGTGTTCATATTCCAGTGATTAACATCAAGTTATACTTGTACTCATCCCAAATTAAATGATTGAGTCGTCAAAATATTTATTGAGACACACTCCAAACTCCACATAAAAGGGGCAATTACATACCACATGTACAAAATGTACTACTATCTACTACAGTAGCCCCTCGATTATCCGAACTAATTCGTGCAAGAAAAGTTCGGATAAGCGAATTCCAATTCGATTATCCGAACTCATCAGAAGAATGAACGAAGTGGACATCTAGCTGAAATTACTACAGGAACTAACAATTCTCAAAAGACACCGCTAGATGTCGCAAATATCGATTCCTAAATCCATTGATAAATGCAATTCGAATATCCGAACTTGTTCGGATAATCGAAGTTTGGTTAATCGAATGTTCGGATAATCGAGGTTCGGATAATCGAGGGGCTACTGTATCTACATGATGCATTGTAATTTGTAATACATTTGTATTGACATTTGCTTGCGCATGTCCATTCCAAAAATGATAGGTGTTCTGATGATGTATAGCGTGACAATAAACGGGGGCAAATTTTGTTACCATTCTCATATTTTGCTACATATTTTCCCACTGTTTTGTTTGTTGTTGTACCAGAACAAAGTGAAAATGAGTTTGCGTAATACGATGGCAATGACGATAACGATAACTATAACGATAGAAGTAGATTCGAGGAAAATAGAAAACAGAGAAAACATTGGGTTAAATTTGACGAGTCAAAGGAAAATCATGAGAGGCATGAGATTCTAGCCACGGAAAATACGAGGAATGCAAAGACTGTGCGCAAATGTTAAATAAACATTAGTTTGATTACACAGTGAAAACAGGAAAGGAAAATAATAAGTACAACACACACAGACATACAGACATACAGACAAGCACACCTTGGTGCATACATCGTGCATGTATTTTACATGTGTCTTTTTCGGAATGTCTAGCTCTGGCTCTGAATGGGTCCGGGCATTTGAGCTCAAGTTGTTCAAGTTTGTACAGAGACAGACATTCTAAATCCAAATCCAAATCCAAATCCAAATCTATACACTATACAACAGACACAATACACATAACTTGAAACTGGAGAGAAAGAAAGAGAAGATCAAGTTGCTGGGAAATCTATTGAGTTTCATTTCAGATGGAGAGGAAACATGCGTCGTGTCATGGTCGATTGGAAGAGGTTCAGCTCGGCTCAGCTCAGTTCAGCTTAGCTTAGCTTCGTTTGGTTTGGCTCGCGTAGGTTTAACTCAGTTCAAACCAACTCAGTCAGCCAGTTTAATATACACACAGCAACATAAAACATGTATTATAATGTATGAAAATGAAATTGGTTGCCCTAGAGAAAGAAATAGAATAAAAATGAATGAAGCAGAGAAAAGGAGAAATAGAGAAAGCAAAAAGGAGAGAGCGAGAGAATAGAAAAACTTTTCATCTTGTCTCCCGTTCATCTCCCGGTACGAAGTGGGCTTCAAAGCTTCAAATGAAATTAATAGGTAGCTTGACAAATGGTTCACAATATCTTGATACAATCTACAATCTATATTGTGTAGTGTATATTTTATATTTTATATTTTATATTTTATATTTTCTATACTGGCCATTGCAATTTCATTCGTATGTAAATATAATACACAGATTTACATATATATACAATATTCATGTTTGGATTGCAATACCAATAGCAATATATGGACGTATGTATCAAGATTTTTGTTTGGAGAACTAAGTATGAACTATGTTGATAACATGTACAGAATATACAAGAAAGTAGAGGAAAGTAGGTTTAGAATAGAATCAACGACAGATTTGACAAAACAAGCCAAAGCCGAGGCAAAGGGCCAATGTCAAAGAGGAATAGATTATGGGGCAAGAGGTGTTTGTTTTTGCTTTGTATTTTGTACTTTGTACTGTTGTACTGTGGTGGGTTTTTGTGGGGGTGTATCAAAGACACACAGAGAAAACAACAGAGAGAGAGAGAGAAAGAGTATCATATCCTGAGTATCCTGCCGTGTTTATTACAAGAGTTATCAACTTGACGGAGAAAAGTGTAAATGTAACCAACCGAGATAATTAGTGTTACTCTGAGTGCAAGTGCTTGTATATGTGTTTGTGTACTTTTCTAATGTGATGGACAAATTGAGAGTAAGAGTGAGATTGAGAGTGAGAGAGAAAGACAGTGGGAAAGGAAGAAAGTGCCTTGTACAAATAATGCAAGGGGAAAAGGAAGAACAAGAATAAGAAGAAGGGGAAGGAGAAAGCAAGTTTACAACCTTGTTTTAAGACTACTTGGGATTTCGATGGTTACTTGGACTTCCAATTCGATCCGACTCAACTCTCAACTCTCAACTCTCTATTCTAGAATCCAGAATCCAGAATCCAGAATCTAGAACCTAGATGATGAAAGAATTTGCAGTAGTATTTTAGAGGTTTGAATGTGGCTCTCCAAACTGGTTTCTTTACTATATAAATGTATCTACTGGATACTGGATACTGGCTACCGGCAACTGCTCTACGGCTTGCCCCTTCTCTCTGTGTGTGTTATATTGTTTGTGTGATATATGTGTGAGTATAAAGTTTGTGAAAAGATTGTACAATAGGAGAAATGGAATGCAAGTAACAAGAAGAAGAAGTAGGAGGAGAGCAGCTCCAATTTCCCAATCCCAATTCTCAGGAAAGGGAAAAGTCAAAGTCAAAGTGGAACGGCAAATTAGGAATTGTCGGGTGGAAGTTAGGGTTATGGTTAGGGTAGCTTCTGGGCAATTCCAATGGATTCAATCGGGTCGACTTGAGTTGAGAATTGAGAGTTAGCTTTGCAAGGTAAAAGCCTTCCACACTCCACACTCCAAACTCCAAACGCAAGTCAACAAAATACCATATATACCAAAACCGATACCGATATATACTCAACCAAACCAAACTAATGCACTCTTGTCTACAGTCTACAGTCTGCAGTCTACACATCAACGTAGCAATGTATCTAAAATCTATACTGTAAGCTGGAAGCTGGAAGCAGGAGTCTAGGCTTAAAGTAAAAGTACATATTACATACATACGAGTTGAGCTAAGACTGAGCGTATGTTGTCTGGAGTATGGAGTATGGAGTGCGGTGTGGAGTAGGAGAGGTTGGCAGAGTTGGTTTTTGGATTTTGGTTTCTATGGACGTTTCCAATGAGCAATGAGAGAAATCGAGTCAAGTAGACTTAATTGATCCAGGCAGCGTAGATTCATGTGGATCCACAGCCAGAGCTCCAGTAGTAACTGGATACCTTCTCTCTTCCTCCCTTCTCCCTTCCTCCTAACAGACCGGAAACCTTTCTCCACTTACAACCATCACATAGCCATCTTCATCTCCAAAACTCTCCTCACACTTCATTCCCCAGCTCCAACTCCAACTCCAACTGTCTACACGTCTACTAGTCTTCAAGTCTACACTTTCTCCCCTCACTTTCTTTTCCTTTCCATTACTTTCCCTCAATGTATACTTAACGTGGCTGATGACTTGTGTCTTGGCAGGATCTATTTTGCGTTCTCTTTCATACCCATCCATCCATCCGACCACCCATCCAGCTACTTGGAGGAGTAGGAGATGGAACCTGTCTTCTCAACCGAATACTACGTAATGCACACATAATTATGTATATATGTAGATTCTAGATGCTAGATATTAAGTATTAATCATCACTCTTCACGCAATTTCCTGCAGAGCTTCTTTTCTCTCCCTCTTCCACTTTTTCAACTGCTAGTACTAGTATTATCATTTGCACATGCCAAATGCTAGATGCTTGGAGAATGGAGAACCTTTTAACGATTACAATGTTTATTTATCCATCTAGGAAGAACTAAACCAACTTTCCATCCAACCTACGAGCTGTTTTTTCCGTGGCTAAATGGGAACGGAAATGTAAATTTTTTATCCGTCCTATTAAATTAATTAATAATTGACAATTACAGTATTATGCTTCCGGTTCTCTGGATAAAAATAGTAAAGACGTAAATATTTTTTCCTGGAGAAAGAAAAAAAATTTGTATACACATACATGTGTTTTCCTGTAGACATTTTGGTTTTTATTGCCTCATTATGAAATGGTGGAAATCCAATGCAAATCCAACGCCATTTCCAACTTTATCCGTTTGATTATTTATCATAGGATTTTGTAGGTACTTTTCCTCAAAGTTAAAGCAGAAAGCGTTGCTCCAACTTTGGTTGATTCATTCATTTTTCACTGTCGATACTGTTGATGCTGTCGAAAGTTGGAAATGGGAAAGGGGAAATGGGCAGTCACAGGATATACTGCAAACTGTAAACGGAGCACGCAATATGAGGCAAGAAATTTCAAAGTTGTGTCCAAGCAGAGATTAAATGTATCATGCTGGAGTTGTAGAGATGAAAAGAAGCGTTTGCTGCTCCGTTACATAAATAAATAAATATTTTACTTGAACGAATCCGGAATCTAGAATCTGGAATCTAGAATCTCGAACTTGGAACTTGGAGCCTTGATGCTCAACTAGGAGTGAAGAAATGAAATGAGTCCGTGTGGAGATAAGACGGAACATTTCCTTCAATCATGAAATGCCATACGATACGATTGAAGAAGAGACGAGAGGATTCAGTAATACAAGAAACTCCTTTACGTTTCTAGATTCCGGATTCAATAGATATCTGCAGAGCCAGATTCAGATTTAGCTTCAACTTCCAGAACTATCATCAGCTCCAATCTCCAATCTGGAATGAATTCTGGATGCTAGATTCTGAATTCTAGATTCTGGATTCTAGAGACTTGATTCAAGTTACACGCCGAATTTATTATATTACACACGAACTCTGTCTTGCCGCTGAATTTTAGAGTAGTTAGAATCGAACGCTGCTACCATTTTAAACAAGTTTAGTGCTCAGTGTTAGGTTGCGATTTTCAACATGCTGCTTTAGATATTACGATATACATACACACATACATAATATATATAGGATAGTAATATTGGGAAATGTGAAATGTGAAACGGTAATCGAAACCAACTTTCCACTTTTGAGCAGCTACATTGATGTAGCTTCACGAGACAAGTTACGTCAGTCCCATCAACTATGCATCTCACGAGGGAAACCGCAAGACGAAGAGCAAGACGAAAGCAGAAACGAAAACGGCAAAGGGCAAAGAAGAACAAGTGAGGCGAATTTCAAAGCTACATATCTGTATTTCTCTCCATCACCAGTCTCGCTTTTACGTCTTTTCACACTGTAAAGTGGACCAGCAACGTTGCGTCCGATTGCATCGCATCAGATTCACATTCACATTCACAGGGTTCAGATTTTACAAAACAAAACATGGTTGTTTGTTTTGTTTGAAAAGCGGGAGTGGGTGTAGATTGTAGATGCACAGAAGATGGATTCGACTTTGAGTTTGTGATGCACAATGTACAGTGTATCACTTATATATGCTAGATATATAGATCTTGTATCTATTATGATGCAACCGCCTTGTGCCCTGTTCTAAACATCATATCATGCTCAATGCTTGGTGGTCCGCCTGCTCGCCTGCCTCGGCTGTCTGTGTGTCTGTTTATCTGTCTATCTTCCTATCTGCCTCTGCTCATATAACTTTCTCTCTTTTCCCTCTCGCTTTCTCATCTCAATTCCATTTCTTTTGTTTTCAATGGATATTGTTAAATAGATGTAAGTTTGCCCGTTTTACGTATGTTCCCATGGCCAAGAAAAAATAAAACAAGGGCTGTAACCACTGACTACTGACTACCGACTGACTAGTGACTACGTATCATTCTGTTGCACGAGTTTCTTTTTCTACTTTGAAAAGCACCATGTACTTTGTACTTTGTATTTTCTATTTTCTATGTTGTATTTTGTTCAGCTCCTTCTTACCCACTCAACTCTTTCTCTTCTTTTTACTCATACTCATACTCAATCCTCCTGTCTTTCAAGGCACTAGTGGTAACTACGGACTACGGATAGTTGAAAGTAGTGAGAGCTGTGTAACATTTTGTGGATAATTCTAGTCGTCTCAAAATTCAAGGCTCAAGACTCAAGACTCAGGACTCAAAATTCTAAATTCAAAATTCTAAACGTACAAGTAGAAAAGAGCAAGTAGAAAGGCTGGGGCAGTATTAGTATTTGTAGTGAAAACACTCTCAACTCTCAACCAACCCACCAACATGGTCTAACAACTAGAAGCAGCATCAAGAAACCAAAAACTACCAACAAGCAATATCGAGCCGAGGAACGCCCGTTATCCGTGTTTCTATTTCACTTGAGTAGTGAACATAAAGCGTTAACTAGAAAAGCCGTCAACACCGTCATTTGCCGCTTTCTTCATTTTCAACATCCAACATCCAACATTCTCTACTTCCCTCTAACTCGCGTCCTCAGCCTCGCTTTCTCCTTTTCTACTTGTCTCTCCTCTCACGCGCTCACTTTTGCTCCTGCTCTTGCTCTCCATCTAGCTCTGACTCTGACTCTGGTTCTGGTTCTGGCTTATTCCCTCGTTCACTCGCTAGCTCCGCTCAACCAACTCATAAATCCATGAAAATCTTGTAAGAAATATTGCCCTCGTTTTTCCTCTATTCTTTTCTCCCAGATATCTTTCACATTGTCTTGGTCTGGCCTCTCCCTCTTTCTCCTTCTCTCTCTCTTTCACTGCCTCCTTTCAACGAATGCTATCCTTTTTAAAATTCTCATTCACATTTGCATCTACTCAAAAAGAAGCAAGAAAAAAGACAGAGACTCTCTTTCTCTCTGTGCATCTCTGTATGAGTTTGAGTATGTGCAAGAGTGGAGTGTCTGACTCTACTGTCTACAGTCTACAGTCTACAGTCTACTGTCTATAGAATTCTTCATAGTTCATAGCTCAACATCCCTATCCATATCCATATTTCCTGTACATTACTTTCCCCTTGTCTTGTCTTGTCTTTACTTTTCTTGCTTTGAGTTGGAGTGAAAATTCCGCTCAATAATTTACTTTTATGTCTTTCCGTGTTTACTCCTTGCCTCGCTTTTTATAAAAAAAGAAGAAGGCGGAGTAGGAAAAGAAAAGGAGCAAGTAAGAATAAAGTTAAAAATCCTCACTTCGTGAGCATTTTATATCGCCTTGAAAGCATCAATGCTTAAGGCTCCAGATGCGAAGCAGAGTATCAGGATTCGACTGTCGAATTTCGACAACGTGTCTGTCTACCGTC